>CM057456.1:1540080000-1540235000 GCA_016271365.2 Neoceratodus forsteri | reverse complement strand
TTTTTATATTACAAAAAAAAATTCATAGTGTACTCAGAACTGGCTGTCCACGTGTCACACTGAGCGGTAAATCAGAGCTCTTTTCCTAATAAAAGGCTGCTGATATAATAAATAAAGAATAAAGTCATAAATAAGGAACCAGTGGCTTATGGAAAAATCTACAGTGATTTGATTCTGCCTTTGTGGGGAAAACACAGGGAAAATTAGGGCTTCTTACAGAGTAATGGTTATTTGGATCTGGGAGCACTGAATATTTCTTATCCTATATTTTGTATCCCGGATAGGGCAGAGGAGATGCTACATCTCACTGTCACAGAGATGTTCATTTACACATTTTTGCATTGTATTTACTCAGGCTGTCCCAGATTAGATGCAATATCTTGTTTTCAGTGGGGTCATAATTTTACCATTTTCATAATGTATTTATTCAGGCTACCTAGCCCAGGGCCCCCGTATACAAAGGAGATATGCAGCGCATCTCAGTGGAAAAGGGAGATGTGCCGCACAACTCCAACAATGCGCAGCTGCACGATATTCAAACATGCAGGATGCGCTGGCCGCAAGGGAATGGGCCAGAGCACACAAAAATGGTATGTTGTTCAAGTCAAGGGGGCAATCCCATGCATACGCCGTGCTGCAGCATATTCAGTGGGAATGTGCCCCTCACAGTCCAGAGCACCGTGGCCCACAGTTAGGCCATGAATAGCTGGCTTAACCTGGCCAGCCACCCACAGGCAGGCTGCAGATGTGCACCCAAGTGCACAGCAACCTGGCAGCCCTGGTGGACTAGAGGTACCCCCCCTTTCCATCCCCAATCTAGCCAACTCCATCCCTGAAGAGCTCCATAGTGTAGGGCCCCCCCCAGACCCAACTACACCAAAGGAAATCATGATCCATAGTCTAGAAGACTCCCATCCACCACCCCTGTAAACAGACACCCTTACTCCACCCATACCCAACCTGCTGCAAAGACTGGCACTGCCTTCCACATCCTGCCATAGCCAGCCATTGACTGCACTGAACCCGGGCTGGGGACCTTCACTCTGGAATGACCCAACTGGCTGTACCGTGCATTGGGGGCACCATGCCAACTGCGGATCCACCAGAGTATGCAGCCGTGTGTATGTCCCTGGCAAACTGAAGAGGGAATTTACATACCTCCAATGCATGTCTTGCTGATGCTATATCTTTCTGCTGCCATACACCACTGCAAGGCCACACTCTCCCCTGTTCCCCTGTGTAACATGTCACCCTCCGGACTGCTGAAGTATCCCTGGTGCCATGGGGTGCGGTATCTTGTAATGCCATTTGCAGTGTACACTTCAGGCTATAGATAGTTCATCCACAGTTTCCCAATTGTATAAATGAATGGGAGGTCAGCTATAACATGCCTGTTTTGGGACTTGTGTGAGTGGGTACAGCATTGGCCGTAACCCACACTGAGCAGTGCAATGGCACCAGGATGATGGATCCGCATGCAAGTGCCTGAGCAGTATGGCCACTGGGTATTATCACCCACACACAGCTCTCGCCTATGTATAACACATGCCAGCATCCTACAGCGAGTGCTCCGCCACCCACTGACAGAGTGGTACAATCCCATTACAGAGCCAGTTGTCGCAATGGGATGGACTGGGGGGCGGGGGGGTGTCTGTGCACCGCTGAAGGGGAGCAGGGGCCACTACGCTATGGACATGGACTGTAGGTGTAGTCAGGTGCAATTAGGGATGGCATTGGGGTCCCTACAATATGGAACCGATAGAGCCTGGACTCCAGTATGATCGGGGCTGGTGGAATGGCTGGGGGGGTGCCACTATACCACCAGAGACTTCAGGACCTGTCCCACATGGAAGCAATCAGGGTCAGGGCTTGGGGGCGAGAGCTGCTCCAGCGCATTCATCCCAGTGCCAACATGCAAATGAGATGGTAATAAAAATGCATAAGGCCCTTTGCACCCTGCATGCTCAATTAGTTCATTTGTATTCCAGGGCTGAATATCGCCCATGGGGGCTGCAGTGCATACCGGTATGTTCCACGCATTCCCCCTGGAAGTTATTCAGTAGGGGTCACCATGGATGCACCTGACTTGGCGGCCGCCTGCACTGCAACTCCCGTCCAGGGCCACATTTTCAACAGGAATGATGAAGCCTGCCAGGATGAAACGCAGTGTCACAGGTTTACTGCATGACAAAAGCAATTGTGATTGGTTGGCATCCATGGCACTCCAGACATTACCTCATGGGTTATAGCCCACCTGATAGGCTAGTGATGCACTGACCCAGATCAAATTTCTAGCATATCCAGGTCCCAGAAACCCCTGCTCTCCAGTCTGAATCGTGCATCTGATCAGGCAAGAAGCACACCAGGAATCCCTGTCTGCTCCTACAAGGTAAGACCTTGAACCACATCATTAAGAATTCTCTTTACTTGGCACAAAATACCCAATTTAACTGTTTGTACAGAAACTATAGCGATAAAATCTGAAGAAAACTAGCATCTGCAATGTATAAGCTAACCTGGGCTCAGCCCTAGTTCATAGACAATCTCGCTGTGCAAAATAATATGTTCAGTTACTGTACCTCGGGAAGTTTCTCTAGTGTTCCAAAGTTTTTCAAGGCTTTCAAAGTGTTTTTAATGGCTTGGGCAGCTAGCGCAATGTTTTTTCAGCTCCACGCTGCTTCTGGAGTTCCAGGGTCTGCCCCCAACACTGCGTTGCGCGGTCTGCCCTCTCCTGCATGCTCCGTACCATGGGAGCTCTCCAGAGGGAGAGAGAGAGTACCCACCTGGCCCGAGGCCTTGCGCTGTAGCTCCCAACATGCCAGGAGCGGCCTGGTCGTGCGTTTGTAGGCCGCCTCACGGCCTACCCCGACCGCGTGGCCTTCAGAGGCCTCAGTCCTTTCTTCCCCTCTCCCCCTCCGCCCGCCTACAAAATCTGCGGCCTGGCCATGGGGCAGAGCCCCTCCTGTGCTACGCGGCGCTGGAACCGCCACGGGTGTCTTCTCCTTGCGCTCGGCGCGCTCCTAGGCCCCGTTTTGGGCCTACTTCTCGAGAGGAACTCTCTCGCGACTCCTCCCTCCTCCACTAGGCAGGCAGAACAGCCTCGCGAGGTCACGCTCCACCGCCTCGCAGTCTGACCAGGCGGTGGGGGGGTAGACAGAGAGAGAGAGAGTCTCTCGCGGGAGGGGGGGAGGTAAAACAAGGCTCCCCCTGCAACAGGATGGACCTACTGGTCACCTCCTCTCCCATTACTGGGAGTCAAACATCGGCAGTCCCTAGGGCCCTGAGCTGCACTCCAGGTCGGGCTGGCGTATGGCCTAGAAGTTAGAAGAATCAGGGAGCAAGGCAGTATGGTACAGTGCTTTTAAGGCTCTGAGCTGTAAATCTGGAGACATGGGTTTGAATCTCACAGCCCCCTCTTGCATACTGTCTGACATTGAGCAAGTCACTTTACTTCCCTGTGCTCCCAGTTTGCACCTGTAACAAACTTTCAGCTTAGTGTGTCTCATCTAGTTAAACAACCCCCCCCAAAAAAAAAAAAAAATTTTTTAAGGGGGAGTTCCTATGGATGGCCGGTCAACGCTGGCTGGGCTCCACTACACCCGCAGGGTCCCTCCCACAGCGACCTTTCGGCGACTCCCTCCTCCCCCTTTACCTCTCAGGTCCCTCCCACAGCGACCCGTGCAGATAACCGCCCCACCGGTCTCCATGGCTCCCTCCCATAGCGAGCCATGGCCCAGACCTCTATACACCATTTCTCTCCCCCCTTCATGGCCGTTGTGGGGGTCCTCACACAGCACCCCCACACCTGCGTACTATCTCGGCCCAGGGAAAGAAAACCCACCTCTGGGCTTTGGGGGGGGTAAAGAGGGGATCGCCCCTGAGCGGCGCACAGTTTTTTGTTCTAAGGTATGCTTTCTCTCTTCCCCAGATGGTGAAAGCAAAGAAATGCTCCTCATGCAGCGTCACCCTCCTGCCCCAAACTCCGGGGCCCCCTCTGCGCGGCCTGCCTACTGGACGATGATTCCTCCTTGGGGCAAACTCCACCCATAGGCCCCGGCAATCTGGGCCCCAGCAACCCCACGTGGATGGACCCAAGCTCCCTCCTAATTCAAAATCAGCAGGCCGCGGTCGCCATGATGGACAGCCAACAGAACTTCATGCTCAAGATCATGGAAAAACTGGGATCCCTCACCCAACACAGGGCAAAGCCACCCAACCCAGAACCAGACAAGGCAGGAGGGCAACCAGAGGAACTCCCGATCCCGGAGGACACATCAGATGGCCCTCTCGACAACGCACATGAGGACGGGGTGAAGGACGACACGGGCGAGGAGAATGAGCCAGAGTCGGACGAGGAGGACATAGATCTCCAAGTGACGCCCTCCCTGACATCGAAGCTATGCTCCTTCGACACGATCCCAGAACTCATGAAGATTATCAAGGCCACCATGGGTTTCGACACCGAGGAAAGCAGGCCCGAGTCAAAGCTCGACCCCCTGATCCAACTGAGACAGTCAACCACTGAGACCTTCCCAGTGTGCCCCGCCATAGAAGATATCTTCAGTAAGGAGTGGCAATCCCCCGAACCGGGCAGAATGTCAAACCGTAAAAATCTAGACAGGATGTATCCGGTCCAAGGGGAGAAATTGGATGCCTGGTGCAAGGCTCCCACCATTGACCCCCAGGTGGCGGCCCTTAGCAAAAAGACTGTGTTACCATGTGGTACAATAGCACTCAGAGACCCGACGGACAAAAAAGTCGAGGATATGCTTAAGAGGGCCTTCGAAATCGAGGGCACCACCGCCAAGGCAACCACCACAGCCATCTACACGGCCCGAGCGCAGATCCGCGGGCTCGAAGAACTTCAGGAGCAAGCCACTCCCAAATCCAGGGAGGCAGAACTTTTGGATTGTACCTTGGACGCAGCTAAATACCTGGCAGACATGGCAGTGGACACCCTGCACCTTCATGCCAGGGCAACCACCATCACCAACCGTGCTCGAAGGGCACTGTGGCTCAAGCTATGGGATGCGGACAATGAGTCAAAAACTCTGCTCCAGAACTTACCTCTGCAGGGAAAACATGTTTTTGGGGAAGGGCTACAAGATTACTTGAAACAGAAGGAGGAGGGCAGAGATCTCCTCAAGAATAGGTCTAGGTTCTCCTATCTCCCCTCCTCGAGGTGAAGATCTCGGGGCATAGGCCATTTCAACCACGCAGAGACACACAGCAATCTGGCCACCCCTTTCGAGGCAGAGGCACCTCCTCCGGCTTCCGCAGCCCATACCCTCAGAACTATCAGTCCTCCTCCTCCAGAAACCGAGGCCAGAGATCCGGAGGATGAGGCAGAGGCTACAGGGGTAAGCAACAGTGACTACCCCACCCTGGCACCCCAAGGCCGAGACCCCTACCCGCCTGTGGGACAAAGGCTAACTCTACTTGCTCACTGCTGGCTCCGCACAACAGCGGACAGGTGGGTCCAAGACGTGGTAACCAAGGGTTACTCTATAGAGTTATCCCATGCCCACATTCCCCACAGGTTCGTCTCCTCCCCCATAACCAGGAGAAGGGCATCTCCACACCAGGTCCAGCAAATCCTGTCAGAACTGGTTCGGAACAGGGCCATCCAGCCCGTACCGGTGCCGGAACAGAATCAAGGGGTGTACTCAATCTTCTTCCTAGTACCCAAGAAATCGGGCGAGCTCCGGCCTAACCTGGACCTCAAACACCTAAACCGCCACGTGGTCTCACACCGTTTCAAGATGGAAACCATCCGGTCCACTTCCTGACGTCCATAGATCTCAAGGACGCCTACCTCCATATCCCCATCATTCGGAAGCACAGACAATTCCTTCGCTTCCACATCCTAGGCCACCACTTGCAGTACCAGGCCTTACCGTTCGGCCTCTCCTCAGCCCCAAGAGTCTTCACCAAGGTCTCCATAACCTTGGTGGCAAGACTCAGGGAACGGGGACTGGATATCATCCCATACCTGGACGACTGGCTCATACGGGGCTCGGTCCAAATGTCAGGCGCGGATGTACATGGAATCCACCCTACAGGCACTCAAGGACCACGGCTGGGTGGTAAACCAAGAGAAGAGCCACCTCATCCCCACCCAGCAGATCGAGCATCTGGGAGCGCTCATCAACTTGGCCCGGGGTGGGCAAAACCATCCACCTCGAGAATTCACAACCTGAGGGACCTAACCCGTCAGATGAAGGCCCGACACAGCACGACGATAGGGAAGATAGCCCAGTTACTGGGCTGCATGGTCTCATGCATAGACCTTGTGCCCTGGGCCAGGTGGCCCATGCGCCCACTCCAAACCTACGCGCTGACTCGGGGGGCACAGAGCGAACTCAACCTCCAGGTGGTGGTTCCACTCCCCAAGGCGGTGAGACTGTCCTTGGTTTGGTGGACGGTGGAGGAGAACTTGTCCAAGGGAGTTCCCCTAGAGGCACCTCACTTGATCGCCATAGAAACGGACGCGAGTCTCTCCGGCTGGGGAGCCTGCCTGGGAGACACAACAGCACAGGGCCTATGGTCACCTGCAGAGTCACAGCTCTCTATCAACATACTGGAGATGAGAGCCGTGTTTCATGCCCTAAAAGCATTCAAACATCTGGTACATGGGCAATCGGTCCTAATCCGATCCGACAATCGGGTCACGGTGGTCTACATCGCGAAGCAAGGCGGGACCAGGAGCAGAACTATGCTGAGGGAGGCAACGGCAGTCCTCGACTGGGCCCAAGCCAACCTCAGACACCTGACCGCGGTTCACCTAGCAGGAAGGCTGAACATCTGCGCGGATTGGCTCAGCAGGCAACAGACACATCCGGGGGAATGGCGGTTACACCTGGACCTGTTCCAGATGATCCAAGCGACATGGGGAACCGTGACCATAGACCTTATGGCAACACGGGAGAATGCTTAGGTCAGAGATTACTATTCGTGGTTCAGGGACAATTTATCCCAGGGAACGGACGCCCTATCACAACCTTGGAGACGGAGCCACGCCTATGTCTTCCCACCACTCCCCCTGATCCCTCAGGTTCTGACCAAGATACAGGAATCACAACACACGATTATTCTGGTGGCCCCCTACTGGCCACGCAGGTCATGGTTCGGCAGCGGTCCGAGAGATGTCACTTGCCAGCTTCAGGATACCGTACTGAACAGACATGCTCTCACAAGGGCCAGTGCTCCACCCGACCCCGTGGACCCTCAAGCTCACGGCCTGGCTCCTGGAAGGAAGAGACTGAGGGCGGCGGGGTACCATGATTCTGTCATCAACACCCTACTCCAGTCCAGACGGCCTTCTACCACCTCCACGTATGGGAGACAGTGGTCCATTTTCTCCCGGTGGTGCCGGGAGCGGGGCAGATTTCCCGAGCAGACCAACATGGCCAACATCCTACTGTTCCTCCAACAGGGAGTAAACAAGGGATTAGCACTATCCTCCATCAGGGTGCAATTATCAGCCATAGGGGCAGCCACGGGTCTCATCGGGGGATACACCCCAGGAGCTCACCCCGACGCCACCCGCTTTCTAAGGGCAGTGGAGATCCTCCACCCGAGGTCTCGGCCGACCGTCGCCCCATGGGACCTACCGCTAGTCCTAGAGTCCCTCAAATCCGCCCCTTTCGAACCCCTCCTCCAGGCGGACCTGTTCTGGATTGGCCTCAAGACATGCTTCTTAGTGGCAATCTGTTCGGCTAGGAGGATCGGAGAACTTGGGGCCTTATCCTGCGCGGAAGCTTATACGGTCTTCACCCCGTTAGGGGTCCGCCTGAGAACGGTCCCAGCCTTCCAGCCAAAGGTATCCACTGGCTTTCACAGAGAACAACCCATCGAACTCCCCACCTTCCCGGAGGGGTCCCAGCAGGGCCCCAGCACGGTCCCACATTATCTTGACGTCAGATTCGCCCTCTCTGTGTACTTGGCCAGAACCCGTCCCATCCGCAAGACAGAGAGACTATTCGTTATCTCAAAGGGACAGAGGCAGGGAAGAGCCGCCTCCAAGACCACCATTGCAGGGTGGTTAAGGAGAGTCATCCAGAACGCCTACATAGCTAACCAAATGACCCCCCCCAGGGGATCAAGGCTCACTCCACCAGAGCGATCGCCACCTCCTGGGCGGAAAGAGCTAGCGTATCCTCCGAGGACATTTGTAGGGCAGCCACGTGGCGCTCCCTCCACACTTTCACCAGGCACTACAGGATAGAACAGCTGCAGGCCATTCGGCCCACTTTCGCCACTCAGGTCCTGATGACAGCTTCCTCTACCACTCACTCTTAGCTCACTCTGTTCCTCCCCTTGGGTACTTCACTGCTTCTTATCTACCCATGAGGTAATGTCTGGAGTGCCATGGATGCCAACCAATCACAATGGGTGTTTACTCACCTGGTAAAGGTGATTGTGTTGGTTGGCATCCATGGCACTCCAAGGCACTCTCTTCAGAGTGCCCAGATTGACCGGAACTGGAATAGGGTATCTCATCCATGGCAGGCCCTACAGGGACGAACAGCTAATACTGCTCTCAAAAGTTATTCTACCAGTCGGACCTTCGGGACTGAGTTTAGACTGTAAATAATAGGAAGGAATAAAAACCCGCCCACGGGCCTCTGATACTACATCGTGGTCCGCATTCTTCTTTGGCTTCAACCATCTCCTTCTTATTGTTATTAAATTGCCTGTGCCTAGATTGTATTTTTCTTTCTCTTGTACTAACCTGACCTTAATTTCAGCTATGGAAGATTGAACTGGAGAGCAGGGGTTTCTGGGACCTGGATATGCTAGAAATTTGATCTGGTCAGTGCATCACTAGCCTATCAGGTGGGCTATAACCCATGATGTAATGTCTGGAGTGCCATGGATGCCAACCAACACAATCACCTTTACCAGGTGAGTAAACACCCATTAACTCCCTTTTAAACTGTATTGTTTGCTGCAGTAACTCTACTGCAGAATTCTACAGTGCTGCGCGTCATCCTGGAGGGCTTCACTGTATGTACACCCTGTACCGGTAGTGCATTCTCTTTGAATATTGTATCAGTGCCGACAGCACACCCTCTTTGTGCAATGCATCTTTCTGCTCATGCATCAATCTGGCACTTAATATATCCCCCCAGAAGTAAAATATTGTTTTTAGTGCGTTCTGATTTCACACAATGCAGCATACTGTTGTGTAGATGTACAGCCCCACTGAAAATAAGATGCCATTTCTTCTGTGAACTATCCAGGCTAAATATATAGCAATCAGCAGGCATATTCTAGGAAAAAACATTGTAAAAATGTGTAAAAGGAAGACCACGTTGAAACTGCCTCTCCACAGATCTGCATTGTGCAAATTCATTAGAAATAATGGGTAAAAGCATCCCAAAAGCTCTCCACGGCCATATCAGCTCTTACCTGAACTTGTTTGACAAGACCTGACTCACTTTTTCATAAAACACAAGCAGATTAGTGGTACATGATCTGTTCTTTTTAAATTCGTGTTGGTTTGTATCTGTAATATTTTTATTTTTTACATCTAATTCCAGTTTGTTTTTTATTACCGTTTCCAAAATTTTACATGTGAAACATGTAAAACTTATTGGTCTATAGTTTGATCTACCCTTTTTTATATAGTGGCACCAGGGCTTCAGTTAACTCTATTTTGGGAGTATTTGACTCCCAAAAATAAATGAAAAACTTCCAAAATAAAGGGGGAGGAAGTTATTCACTTCCAAATGTAAAAAACAAAAATGGATGACTTCACAAACTGAAGGCACAGAAGCTCAGAAATTATGGATTTTTCTAAAATAAATTATATGTTACCTCTAATATTCATATTAACGTCCATAAATTGATCCTTCTTAGAATAATGGCTTTCAAATTCTGGGATCTGGGAAGTATTTTGACTTCCAAAAATTGTAATGACTTCCAGATTTTGACTCATGGAAGTATTTGACTTCCACAAAAAATAAATTAACTGAACCCCTGATTGGCACTATTAGTGCTTGCCTCCAATCATCTGGCACCATGCCAGTTTCAATCCACCTATTAAACAAAGCAGAAAGTGGTGCTGCTATCTATTCCCTCATTTCCTTCATTAACCATGGCTGAGCTCATCAGGTCCTGCTGATTTATTTATATTAATCTTTTCTAGTTGTAGTCTGACATCCTTTATAGAGATCTTAATGTCAGTTTTATTTCCCTGGTCCTGACTACTGTAGTTATTAGATACTGAGTTACAGTGCATCCTATCCTTATGATTGTATACAGAGGAAAAGTACTAATTGAAGACATCTGCCACATGCTTTGGTTCTATTATCTCCTTTCCACCCTTATTTAGTGGCCCTACAGATCTACTTTTTTATTATTTACATAGGCATAGAAGGACTTCCCATTGTCCTTTGCGTGGGCTATTTTGAATTATATTTTCTTCTTTTCTTTTTTGATTAATCTTTTACTGGTAAGTAGTGCAATCTTATACTGGGTTTTGTTATAGTCATTATTGTCCTTCTTCATGGCTTTATAGGCTGGTTTCTTTTTCTTCAGTTGCTTTCTTATTTTACCCGAGAACCATTGTGGGATTTTACCCTTTTTGTTATAGATTTTTTTTTATTAGGGATGTAGCATTTTTCTAGATTCAGTAACATATTTTTTTATCTCAATCCAGAATGAGTTTACAGTATCCCTATTTGTTGATTTCTCCCAGTCCCATTCTTTCAGGTGTTTAATGATGGCGGTGAAATCTGCCTTGGCATAGTGTTTAACAGTAGTCCTTCCTTTAATCACATTCATCTGTGTATTTATGTTTAAGGTGATAACCTCATGCATGATTACTGTTATACAGTGGTCCCTCAGTTTTAATATCCCTTATATGGTTCTCCAAATTAGTAATAATTATGTCCAATACTTTTTTTCTCTTGTTGGTTCCCTTACTATCTGCGTCAGGCCATTTGCAATCTATGTGTTAATAAACGTTTGCTACATCTGGTTTGAGACTGATAATATATTCCAGTTAATGTCTGGCAGGTTCAGGTTGCCCATCAAGACAACCTCATTTCTATGTGCCATGGTTGAGATATTATCTAGCAGTGTTTGGTACTCTTTTCCCTTGTATCTGGTGGTCTGTGGCAGATTCCCACAGTAAATTTTTACCTTCAGTTCCAATTATCTCTAGCCATATAGTTTCCAGTGTATTTTCAGGTTGGTTATTAGTTATGTCATTAAACAAAATACTGTTCCTAATATAGATTGCTGCATCTCCTCCCCTTCTATTTGTTCTGTCTTTATGGAGTAATTTGTAACCTTTTATGTTTCTATTCCACAAATTATTTTCCACTAAGTCTCTGTTATGGCTGCAAGATCTATTTTTTTCTTTTCTTTCAATAGGATTTCTAATTCTGTTTTTTTAATTATGTTTAGAATCCTTGCATTTGTCATTAGTATATTTAAACCACAATTCTTAGGTGTTTAGATGTTTAGTGCATTAACTTTCTTAGGGATTACTTGATGTTTACCAATGTCTCTCCCTCCTATTTGTTCTTGAGCTGTTAGCGATGTCCCCTTGCCCCGTATATGTCAGTTTAAATTCATGGAGATAAATTCTGTAATCGACTTTCCCAGTAGTGCACTGCCTTTTCTATTCAGGTGTAGTCCGTCTCGCCTATACAAGCTTAGGTCCCAATCAAAGATTTCCCAATGCGTCAGGCATTTTATGTTATTTTGTAGGCACCATTTCCTTAGCCATTTGTTAATTTGCTTCACCTTTCTATTTTTAAAATATCCCATGCATGGGATAGGGAAAAGTTCAGAAAAACAAATCTCACTTTCCCATTTGTCTAGCTTTGTTTTAGAGAGATGAAGTTTTTCTTTATATCTTCGGTATCTGATTTATTGACATCATTCATTCCTACATGTACAATAGTAAGGGGTTTTGGGCCTGCGTGTTTTAGAACCAAGTCTATTCTTCTGTGTCCTTTATTTTTGCCCCACTATAACTTCTACAGGTTCTAGTTACCTTATCTGGATTGCACACCTGTCTGCCAGAATACTTAAGTATTGAATCCCCATTACAAATGTTTGGCATTATATATCTTTTTCCTTTGGATGGGCCAAATCTTTCTTTGTCTTCTGAATTGGTAACTGTTTGGGTCAGGTCTATTGATTCAGGGGTCTTATTTATTTCATGGTTAGGGGGTTGGGCTGTTTGCATGCTTTCCTCATTATTAAGTACTGCATATTTGTTTGTTAGAGGTGTATCTATATTTACGTTTTGTTCAAACATTTGGTTTCCTCTCCTTTTTCTGGAGTTCGATCGAACTAGTGACCAATCATCCTCGGGGCAGACTATGTCCTCATTGCATTTCCTTTTATTTAACCTTGTGTTGTTAATTGACATTCTATTCTCAAAATTACTCTGCTGTTGCTTTTCTTTCAGCTTTGATTCCACATTTTTTTGTGATGCTTCTAACTGGTCTAGTCTTGATCCTAAATCAAGCAGCTCCTGTAGTAGCTGTTTGTTTGGCATTTGTCACATATATACTCCTCCTTTATGATCTCGTTCTGGAACGTTAAATACATGTTGCAGTCTATGCATTTAAAGAGGTAGGAGTGAGTTCCCCCTTGTTTACTGATGTAGTGTACCACACTGATGTTGTCTGTTTGCATCAACAGATGCTCTAGACACAGTTGAGCCTGAAAGGCTTGTAGGCCGTACAGAACAGCCCTCATTTCTAGGATGTTTATGTGGAGGGTGCTCTCCACCATTGTCCATGTGCCCTGTGTCTGATGAGACCTCAAATAAGCCCCCATCCCATCCTTGAGGCATCCATAGTGAGGATCTGACAAGGGGAGAGGGATCAGGAAAGGAACCCCATTCAGCAGATGGTCGGGTTCTATCCACCACTGGGGCACCTTCCAGGCAGAAAAGGTTACTAGAACCTTCTGTTCTAGATTGTCGGTGCGTTGGACCCATTTGACCTGTAATGTCCATTGACGGATCTGCATATGCAGTCTGGCCAGTGATACAGTAACAATGGTGGCTGTCATCAGGCTCAACAGTTTGAGGAATGTCCTGGCTCTGACATACCCGTTGTGGTATACCATCTGTACTTGGGCAATGAGGCGTTTGGCCCTGTTGTGAGGCAGGAAGGCTAAACCTTGCACTGTGTCCAGAATTGCCCCTATGTACTGCAGGTGTTGACAAGAGGTCAGGACTGATTTTGGTACACTGACCGTGATTCCTAAGGCATCAAACAACTGCCTGGTCCATGCTAGAGTCAGGTAAAGCTGCACCTTGGACTGTGCTTTGAGTAGCCAGTCATCCAGATAAAGGAACACATATAGTCCCTCTCTCCAGAGCTGCTGCCACTACTGCTAAGCATTTGGTAAATATCTGTGGTGCAGAAGATAAGCCAAAGGGCAAGACCCTGAACTGGTAATGTTTCCCCTGGAAGAGGAACCTGAGGTACTTCCTGTGAGGGGTGCAGACTTTGATGTGCAGGTAAGCATCCTGCATGTCTAGTGAACATATCGAGCCCGCTTGTTGCAGTATTGGTAACAGGCCTTCTAGAGTGATCATTCTGAACTTCTTGTACTGAATGAAGAGGTTCAGATTAGAATGGTCCTCAGGTCTCCCATGCATTTGGGGACTAGGAAGTAGTGGGAACACAACCCCCAGTTCTTTGTTCGCAAGGAACTGGCTCAACAGCCCTCTTTCGCATTAGAGTATGCATCTCCTCTAGCAGCATCGGTGTGTGTTCTGGAGGATAGGCTGAAGAGACTGGTGGGTAGGCTGGAGAAAGCTCCAGAAGTTCTAGAGCATGGCCCTGTTCTATTATCTGCAGGATCCAAGCACCAAGATGTGACCTTCCTCCACTGGTCCAGGTGGAGGGAGAGGCGAACCCCTACTACCACCTCTGAAAGTACTGGTGGGTGGGAGTCTAAGAAGGAGTCATACAAATGCAGACCCTGCAGCTGAAGCTGCATGTCCACCTCTAGGGTTTTTTGAATGAGCACTTGGGGTGGATCCTGAGGCAGGCAGAGCTCATCCTCCTCTGCTACTGCTTTGATGTCTGGCCCCTGAATGGTGTCTGTTACTGGCCAGACGAAAGGGCACCCTCTGCCTACTTCTTGGTTATGTATGGTAGAGGAAGTGTACTGATTTTAGAGTCCTGCCTGAAGCCTGAAGGCTTGAGAGGATGTCCTGAACATCTGCACCGAACAGACTGTATCTTCTGAATAGGGCATTTAATTTGGACTGCTGCACATCATTAGCAAATCCAGTCACCCTCAGTCAAGAGTGTTTCCTTAAACAGACACCAGAGGCTGCTGCTCTAGCAGAAGCACCTAAGATATCTTGAGTAGATCTCAACAGATGCTGACCACATCTACCCCTGCTTGGAGGGCCTTTAACAGCTCCTGCTTTGGAGTACCCTCTGGGAGGGCTTGCGCCACAGCTTTGGCCTTCCTCCAGAGGGTATTATGGTACTTTAAGATATGGACCTGCTAGTTTGCAATTCTGAGGCCCAAGGTGGCAGAAGCAAAGGTCCTCTTCCCCACGACATCTAACTTCCTGGATTCCTTGTCAGGAGGGAGCGTGCTGAGGTGTTTAGGCACTGTAGACCTATCATGGGCTGCATTTATCACAAAAGAATCAGCCTCAGGTTGGCCTGCAAAAAATGGCCTACTGGGGGGCCTGGTTCAACTTGTATGCCTTCCTTGGAATGGCAGGAATCATATTAGGCCTATGCCAAGCAGCCTGGGTGGCATCCTCTAGGGCAGGCAACAGAGGAGGAATGACAATAGATAGGGAATCAGGCAGCTCAAAAAATTCCACCAGATTCCTCTTGGTAATGTCTTTCTCATCTGATTCAAACCCCATGGCAGACTGGAGTTGCTACATCATGGAGATGAATGAGGGGGTCTTCAAGGGGGACCTCGGGGTATATACAACAGAGTCCTCACTCCCTGTGTAAATAGTGGAGCTTGCTCTTTCATAGGCACTCTCCACATAGTCTTCCTCCTCCTCCTCCTCCTCTTCTTCTTGCAGTATGAGGTCAGGGTTATATTCCTGATCCTCTTCGATGGCTTCTGTGGGCCTCAAAGAAGGGACAGAAGAGGTTAGTGATGCCCGAGAAAGCACAAGGCACGTCGACTGCTGAGGTGTTGGTGGTGGGGCTTGCCTGGAGTGCCCCGTTGATGCTGCTACTGTAGTAGTAGTAGTAGTAGAAGGAGGCAGCAGGCGCTGTAATATGTCTGTGAAGGATGAAAGTACAGCCTGTATGTCAGCGTCAGCCTGTACTACAGGCACGCTGTGGGACATATATGGGGAGGGTGCTGTCTCCGACGTTGACGGTCCTTCACCACCCATGGTAGGTCTGGCGGTACTTACTGCCTGGCCCGACCTGGAGGGGTCAGAGGTCCAGACGGCCAGAGGCATTGTCACCAATGTGGTCGATGGCGCAGTAATGGTCGCACTGGATTGCAGGGGTAACCGAGAACGTACCGGGGAAGATTGCTCCCTACTCCTTTCTCTCTCTCCCAGTATCTGTGCTTATGTTGCCTGGTGCCTTTTCCCCGGGACTTCAATGATCTGGAGCTCGAGGAGCAGGCTGGCAACATGGTGGAACTCTTCTCCTGGAGCTCTTTCTCCAACCTGGCTACCTGCTGTTTTAAGAGGTGGGTTTCCAGGGCATTCTTTCTGCATCAGCCAATAGCAGTGTTAAACTTCAGGCAGAGTTTGCAAGGCCTTAATGTTATGGTCCATGCCAAGGCAGCACACGCAGATGTCGTGCAGGTTGCCGAATAAATCTTTTTACCACACTCACAGTATCTAAAGAGCTTAGCAGGTTCTTTAGATGACATACACGTCGGTGCTGACCACTTTTAAAAAGTGATAGCAAACTAGGGAGAGAAATTTCAAAAAGGCTAAGTTGCAGTCGACTGAAGTGGCGGTGTCCTCGAGGAGGGTCTGGCAAGTATGGTCGACAGCGGGAAAAGAACTGAGCAGGGAAGGGGCCGGCCACATTTATATGGAAAGTGTCGACATAGGATGTTGTCATGTGTGGCCCCTAGTGGACTGCTTGCAAAAAAGTTTCCATGTGGTCCTAGTGCCTGGCCGCTATAGTTCCATAGGTGTGGTACGATGAAAGAAATATCCTCAAAGATATATATTTTTTTCTCAATTTCTTAATTTGTGCCAGCAGCTGGGGGGGTGATGACATGATTTTATACAGTAAGTGGCTTTCTTGAGGGATTTATGAATGGGCAGCATTAGCTTCTTTGTGGGAGCTAAGCCAATCTATCCATTAATTCTACCTCATCCTCATCCTATTTAAGTTTCCTGTGAGATGTTGAGGGTATTTACCACATGCCTTACAAAGGTATTATGAGAGGTATAACTTTCTGAAGGCCTAGGAGGAGAGCCATATTCTTGCTTGTTCAGGAGAACCATCTGGTTCTATGGGTTTTCAGTCCTCATCTTTTTTTTTTATATATAGTTTTTAATCTGGATTTTTCCCCATTTTCACCTGTCTCCATACCTCGACGCACGTGTATGCGTCAATGTGGAAGGCATGTGCATACCACATCGCAAGATTGCCTCCCACTGTTGCCACCCACTCGGACCACGCTGACCACCAGACCCTCCACTCGATGGCAGCGAACTACTGGGGATGAAAACCACCCTCGAGGCCAGAGCTGCCTTCCGCTGCTCAATCCTGCTCCACCTCCTCCCATGCCGGCTCCCTGACGCACCCGAGTCCATTCCTCAACCCGGGTCACCAGTGTGACGCGAGGTAAGGTGTCCAGTGCCTCAGCCCTCTGCACCACTGGGCCAGCTATCATTTCTCATCTTCATAGTAAATTTCAGCATCCTGCTCCACAGATTTTGGAAAACCAAAACCTGGGGCGGGAGAACAGGCTTATTCATGAAATTCCCCATAGCATGGAATGCCTGGAGGAACTGCCATGCCTTTGTCATGTCCTCTAGCGAACCATTTTATATGTGTCCACTGGCAGTTCCTTTCTTCAGGAGTAAGGACAACAAAAACAGGTTACTCACCTGTAACAGTAGTTCTAGGAGTGGTATATGTTGTTCATCCACACTTCTTGGCAGGTACCTTGCTGCTATAAGATGTGCCGGAAAGTCTTCAAGCTGGCCACTCCCACCTACCCACCCGGTGGTATAACCCTTGGCTCCGCCCCATGACGCCAGATTTTGGCCCGCTGGAAGCCAGGTTTGTGCGTCGAAGCGGGGAGGTTGGGTGGGTCAGTGTGCATGAACAACATATACCACTCCTAGAACTACGTTACAGGTGAGTAACCTGTTTTTCCTAGGCTCGTAGATATGTTGTTCTATCCACACTTCTTGGCAGACTCCTAGCAGTTCTCTGGGAGGAGGGAGGCAAGATGCACACCCCCTACTTAGGAAACAGGGACTGGCGAACCGAGGCTCCAAAACCAGCATCCCTGGCGTGACTCGAAGTCGATGCATTAATGGGAAATGAAGGCGTGTGCTGACTTCCAGGTAGCAGCCCTGCAGATTTCCTGGATAGGGACATCCCTAGAAGCAGCCACTGGCACAGCGGTATGGTGGGTGGAATGAGCTTTAAGCCCTACAGGAGGCTCTCTACCTACCAACCTATAACAGAGGTCAATGCAGGATGTAATCCATCGAGCTACTGTTCGCTTGGCTGCAGGTCTACCAGGTGCAGCTTCAACGTAGGTGACAAACAGATTAGACCTCTCTGAACTTCCACTGTTAAACTCTTTGTAGTAGGCGGCGTTCATCACAGGTCCAAAGTATGGATCCTGTACTTGGCCTCCGAGGTGAGACTGGGGTAGAACACTGGCAAAGTAATCACCTGGTTAAGGTGAAACTCCGACACTACCTTCGGAAGGAATTTCGGGTTGGGGAGCAGGACAACCTTGTCCCTGTGGAAGACGAGGCAAGAAAACTCAATAAAGTGCGCCTGTAACTCCCCAGTCCTTCTGGCTGACATGATAGCCACCAAGAAGGTGGTCTTCCATGACAAATGTGAGATGTCACATTTGTGCATCGGTTTGAATGGCTTGCCCATGAGCTTTGCCAAAACCAGCAGTAGATCCCATGGAGGTGGAGGTTCATGCACGGAAGGGGATATGTGATCTAGGCCTTTGAAGAAGCACCAGACCACCTTCTCCTGTGACACTGACTGCTGACCAGCCCGTGCCCGATAAGCAGAGATGGCTGCCAGGTGCACCTTTAGGGTCATCGACCGAAGTCCCCGCTGGGAGAGGGACCAAAGATGGTCCAAAATGCTAGCCATTGGACAGGACAATGAGGCCAACCCTTTGCCCTGACACCAGATGGAGAATCTCTTCCATTTAAAGGCATGGCATTTTCTGGTCAATTCCTTACAGGAAGCTTCAACAATGTTGAGGATCTCGTTGGAGAGACCCAAGGCCTGAAACTCTAGCCACTCAGGAACCAGGCCGTCAGGTGCAGGTATTGAAGGTCCTGGTGGAGTACCTTCCCTTGACTGATGGAGAGCAGGTTCGGGCATGCTGGAAGCTGCCTTGGGAGCCTGGAGCTGAGACTGAGGAGATCAGGATACCAGAACTGGCCAGTCTAGAGCTACCAGGATCACCTGCGCCCTGTCCCTTATGACCTTGATGAGCACAATGTGAATCAAGGGAAGGGGAGGGAAGGCATAGAAGAGGCCGGGGGTCCATGGCCTTGAGAAGGCATCCCCCTGCAGCAAACCCTGCTGAGGGGGGTGAGCATGATACAGCCTCAGCTTCGCGTTCTCCCTGGAGGTGAACAGGTCCACCTGAGGGGTGCCCCAGTGGGAGAACAGATCTTGTACTACCTCCTGGTGGAGAGACCACTTGTGAGATGCCCCGCCCATCCGGCTGAAGGCATCAGGTGGCTAATTCGAGGCTCCTGCCACGTGAATGACTAGGAGATCTGCCCCCAGGCTGAGCACGAGGGACCAAATGCGGAGAGCTTCCTTGCAGAGGGGCAAGGAGTACGTCCCTCACTGCCTGTTGAGTACACAGTCATGGTGTTGTCCGTCTAGACCTGGACCACTTGACCCCGAACAAACGGAGTGGATGCGGTCAGGGTTAGCTGAACTGCTCGAAGCTCTAGCAGGTTGATGTGGTATCGGGATTCCCCGGGGGACCAGAGCCCGTGGGCTCTGTGTTCCCCCAGATGGGCACCCCAACCTGTCAGAGAGGCTTCAGTCGTCAGTATGACCATCGGCTCGGGACAGACAAACAGGATCCCTTCCTGCAGGTGGGATGGGATGAGCCACCACTGGAGGCCATCCCACATCCTCTGGGTCACAGAGACCAGCTGGTCGAGATGACCTGAGCGCTGAGACCACTGGCTGGCCAGTTCCCACTGGAGGAAATGGATATGCCAGCGGGCCCAATGGACCACGCTGGTGCAGGCCGCCACGTACCCCAGAAGACGCAGGAAGTCCTGGGCAAGGTGCAATTGCCCAACCAGAAATGGTTGGGCAAAGGAGGAGAGAACCTCCACCCTGTCTGCCAGGAGCCAAGCTCTGGCTCGGCAGGAGTCGAGCTCTGCCCTGATGAACTGAATCACCTGAGAAGGCATGAGTTCTGACATGGCCTCGCTGGTCAGGAGGCCAAGGTCGAGGCAAGTCTGGAGGGCCAGATCCTTGGACCATTCCACCTCCCACCTGGAGGAACCTGCTATCAGCCAGTCGTCCAGGTAAGGATACACACCCGGACCCCTCGGTGCCTCAGGTAAGCTGCCACTACTGCCATGCATTTGGTGAAGACCCTGGGGGCTGAAGACAGGCTGAAGGCCATGGCTTGGAACTCGTAAAGGGTTCCCTCAGCTCGGAAGCGGAGGAACCGTTGATGGGACTGACAGATCGGGACGTGAAAGAACGCGTCCTGAAGATCTAGGGAGCAGAACCACATGTCTTGCTCCAGGGGTGGTATAATCTGAGCCAGAATTACCATCTGGAAGGTGCAGGACCTGAGGAACTTGTTCAGGTCATGCAGATCTAGAATGGGGCACCAGCCCCCCATCTGTTTGGTACCAGGAAGGACCTGGAAATGAACCCTGGGTCTGAAAGTGGGTCAGTTACTGTGCACACCACCTCCTTGAGGAGGAGCTGAGCTCAGTCATCTCGGAGAGCTGACTGAGAGGCTGTGTACACCAGATCCCCCCGTGGGGTGTGGGCTTGATATGGAGGGGCCTGCTCGAATTCCAGAGGCAGGCCTCGACCGACCACTTCCAGAACCCAATGGTCCATGGTGATAACGGATCAGGCAGAAAGGAAGTGGCTGAGCCGGCCCCCCCATGGGAGGTACCAGGTCAGGTGTGATGGGATAAAGGGAGGTGCCCCCCACCCATCATTGGGCAGGCTTGGAGGAGGGTCTGGTGGAGAAGCTGCTGGGGCCATCCCCCCGGGCTTCCTGAACTGCTAGTTCGGTCTGGCCGCAGGAGTGGATGAATGAAAGGGCCTGCGGTTCTGATGCTTGGAGCCCTTGTCCTTCTGGGCAGATGTGGTGGGAGTCCCAGGTGGCATTGGACTTCTCTATACACTGGAGGTGGCCCTCCACACCGGGCCCGAACAGGTCAGTGCCCAAGAAGGGGACATCTGCCAGCTTGTGTTGCGTATCAGCCGTAAAGGTCAAGATGCACAGCCAAGCCCTGCAGCGCATGGCCACTGTGGCCACTACCAAATGGGCACAGGAGTCACCAATGTCCAGAGCCATCTGGAGTTGTTGCTTCGCCACTGCCCTACCCTGGTCCCGGACCTGCTTGACCGTGGTCTGAAGGTCCGCCAGGAGATGAGGGATCACCTTGTCCAGGGAGCACAAGAGGGCATGGGAGAAATGTGCCATGATAATGGCCAAACTGGCCTTACAAAGGCCAAGGGAGGAGGCTGCATAGACCTTCTTCCCGGAATGGTCTAGTTGTTTGGATTCCTTGTGCGGGGGTCTGTCCACATCCTCTTTATTGCTTGAGCACCAAAAGACAGAGTCGCCCACCAACCTACCACAGAGGGGTGCTCCAAAAAGCACAAAAGGGACCATATAGGGACTGCATAGTTGAGGGCCATACGAACAGAAGGCGCAGGGCAAGATGCAGGATGCTGCCACAGCTCCAAGGCTGGGGCCACAATGGCCTCAGCCACCAGAAAGGCCTCCATCAGAGTATTCCCTTTGCCCAGAATCTCTGCGAGGGGATACTTAGCTCGATTCTGCACAGGCTCGAGCTCCATTCCCATGGACTCGGAAATGAGCCGACAAATACCCATCAGTGCGGTAGGGCTCTTGTCAATGAAGAGACCCCCAAGAGACTCGGCGTCAACAGGACGGGAGACCGTGGAGGAATCTTCAGACTCCAAGGAGTCCTCGTAAAGCGGGTGATCACCCGTGTCACTCTCAACCTGCTTTAGGCGGTTGGGAATAAGAGCGACCGACAACCGATGGGGCAGGCCTTGGGCCGACCGAGATTCCTTGGTCAGAGCCCCAGACTTCCGTTGCTTGGGTGGCGGTTCCACCCGGATCAGTGGAGTAGCCAGCTTCGGCTGAGCCGGCGGGGCCTTAACTGGCACCTCGGTGATGGTGGCCGACGTTGGTCACTTGGACGAAAGCCACTTAATGGCCGGGATAGAAACCAGAATCAGTTTAGACCCAGACAGGACCAACTGCTGCCACATTAGGTCTTCGCAGCGCCGACACAACTTGTGCCGGAGCCTCTCCTCACCCAAGGAGGATGAAAATGAGGAGTGGTGCCGCCGCTTACCATGGTGTCAGGAATGAGATTGCCAATAAGGGCAAGTCCTGTCCAATGTCGAAGTTGAGGAACGAGACCTCGACCGTCGGTGGGGCCAACAGGGGACCACAGAAGGAGTTGGGGAAACCCACAGCTCCTCCTGGTCAGGTTCCTTGTGGGACGGGTCCTGCCCAGCAGACTGAGCCGACCCGTCCGAGGGCACTGGAAGCACCGGCGTCCGAAATAGAGAGTCGTCAGCTGGATCGAGCAACAACCCACCGATCGGCTCGAGAAACTCTCGGCCGCATTGACAGGTGTCTCATCCGACTGGTCTGACAGGGTTACGTGAAACCAGCTGCCTCGGCCACGACTTCGACCGAAGTCGAAACAGGGGTTTCCTTGGAGCAGGACAGCTCCCAGTCCCAAGAACGTCGACATTACGACTTGTCCTTTTTCGACTCCTTCTTCCGAGAGCGCGAAACATGTGACCCCGAAGGGCCCTCTCCCTTGGTAGAGAGAGACTGGCACAACTCCTTGAAGGAAGCCAAATAGGAGGATCCCAGTTGTAGTGGAATGAAGGCTGAAGCTGAAGAGAAGCCTGCAGCGGCCTGAGCCACCACCTCCTCCTCGGTGGACTATGCAGCTGTGGAGACCACCCAATGGGTATTCTTGGATTTAACCGGTTGGTAACGCCTGCTGCCCAGCTGAAGTCGGGCAACACGGTTCTTCCAGAACCGGGTGAAAAGGACCAACTGTGATCGCAAGCCTGTGATCGTGGGTCGTGTCCCAGTCAGTAGATGCATGTGGATCGCAAGTGACATCTTCGGCCAGAGGGTACTACAAACCTAGGAAGCAATTTGTCTTCCATCGCGTAGCTAGAGAAGAAGTAAGGTTGTACCCGAGAGAGTTTTAAATAAGTTTTGGAAGTGAATCAAGATCAGAGTCGGGCTTACTACACGTGGAAGCGCTAAGGAGGGAACCTGAACCTTCCAGCAGAAAGGAAGATCTGGCGTCATGGGGTGGAGCCGAGGGTTATACCACCCAGGTGGGTGGGATGAGCCAGCTTGAAGACTTTCCGGCACATCTTAAAGTGGCAAGGTACCTGCCAAGAAGTGTGGACAGAACAACATATCCGCGGTACTAGAATGTGTTTTTCTTTTCCTTGGCAGGCACTGGCTCCAGTGTCTGCTTTGAGGCTCTTTTAATTTTACTGGATCAAAAGTTCCACCTTTCAGACACCCTGAGTTCTGAACCATCTTTTGCAGCTCTTGTTGGTTTTGCAGTGCTTGTCTTTCATGTGTTTTTTTCTTTTTGTTTTTCTGATATGTGGCAATCTGTTCAGGCTTAAGAAAAACATATTTTTTAATTTTGAAACAAACAAAAAAAAAATCACACATTTAGAAGGGTAAGGGAAAGAAAACTTGTTGCTCCAGTTTCTCTCAGGTTCACCGTATAATTCAACAGTTTTTGTCTCCTCTCATGAGTATTTGGCGAGACATCAGCAGTTGTTCTCTCTTCACACATAGACCCTACACCACTACAACTCAATCTACAACATGGTTTCACCTCTGTTGAGAATTGGTTTACTAATCATAAACTTGTCCTTAATCACAAAAAAACAAAGTCTATGCCTTTTAGCAGCTCTCACAACCAGCACAGGCTACACTCCCTGACTATCTCCACCAGCCAGGGGAATACCCTTGAACAGGTCCAATCTTTCAAATATCTAGGGATCCTGCTTGACTTCAACCTATCCTATGGGGCCCACATTGACAGCATAGCAAAAGCTGCTAATACGCGACTAGGCTTATTGTTCAAGCACAGGCAACATCTCACCCCGGAAGCCTTGAAGATCGCTGTCCAGAGTTCCGTGATCTCCATCATTGATTACGACCTAATCATTTATGGCTCAGCCACGGCAACTGCGCTCAGACTCATTTCAACATCCCTCAACAAGGCCTGTCAGCTTATCACTGGAACCCACTGTCTTACTCATACCTGTGATCTTTATGCTTAATCTGGATGGCTCCAACTCTCCAACCGTATTAAGTATCTGACCTGCATCATGGTGAAAAAAATTATCTTGGGCTTTGCCCTTCCTGGTGTCCAAGCTCTACTGCGCCCTAGCACTAATCTGCGAAGCTCCAGTAGATCCGAATCGCAGCTTTTGCAAGTTTCCCGCTGTCGCACTACCCACAGTCAACAATCTTTCACCCATAGGGCTCCCTCGTGGCTGAATTGTCTCAGCACCACCATCTCCACTGCTCCCAAACTTGGCATGTTTGAACACATTCCCTCAGCCTCCTGTGGGTGAGACGCAGGATGGGGAGACCCTACATCTGTATCAGACCAGCAAGGTCTAAAGCTGGTCAGGACGAGGAGGTGTCCCCTGTGGCTGGGGGGACAGGAGGCATCCCTGTAAGGTCCTCCTTACCCTGTGGAAAAAGAGATGGGTCCCCTGGAAGGCAGAGGAGATCACCCTACACTGGGCAACGGGTGACAATCTGGAGAGACAAAGCCATGCCGTCTGCCTAATGCAGATCGCTGTCCCTGCAAGTCTGGATGCCACCTCACTGGTGTCGTAAGATGCCCTTGCCTGGTGCCTTGCAAGCTCCAGACCCTGTGCACAGAGGGTGATGGCCTGTCTAGATTCCTCCGAATCAAGCAGGGATGCTAACACCTGTGCTAGCATCGACCACAGGTGCCTGTTGTAGGCAGCATGGTGAGCCTGATGAGAACCAATGCAGAGCAATGTACAAGCTGAAGAGAACACTCTTCTACCCCACCGGTCGAATTCCATGGAATCCGGGTCCGGGGGACAGTCGTGCACCAGGCACTGAAGCGCGGAAGCAGTATCCAAGGACATCAACCCCAAAGGTGAGTGAGGTAGGGCACCTAGAGATTCCTGGGGAGTGCAATGCCTCCTACTGAAGTCCGCTGGGACTGGGGGACAGGCGGCTGGAGACTGCCAAGTGCGGATAGATGTTTCCTGGAAGGGAATAGGCCAGGAGGGCACCACTAGGTGGTGAGCACTGAACTCGCTCAAGAACGAGCACATCTCCCGCTCGGTATTGCTTCTTATGACGTGAGATATGAGTAGCTCCTGAACCAGCCTCAAGAGGAACCACTAATATTTAGTGAAATCAGCATCGGAGGACAGGTGGACAGAATGTTCCTCTTCCCTCAAAGGAGGAAGATGGGGAGGAAAAGGAGCTGGAATGCTCAGGGTCCTCCCTGTGGCAGGGGGGATAGGCGGAAGACCTGCTTGTCCATGGCTCTCACATACCTAGAGAAGGCCGCCGCAGTGGTCCTGAACATCCCCCAGGTTAAGGGACCCAAAGGACCCACATGGCCTGGGAGAGAGGGAGGTGTCCACAGAGGGATGTGGGAAGGCATCTAACTGAAAGTGCCCAGCCTCTGTCAGGGCTCTGAGACCCAGCCACTGGCCCCGCCAGACGGGGACCCGGGGGTTGATCCGGGCAGCGAAGGCTGTAAATGTGAAAACAAACCACTGAAGGAGAATCTCCTATGTGGCGCAACTGGAGTTGCATGGGTCCAGAAGGGCAACCCTCTGCACTGCCAACTAAGGGCATCTCCGAGACCTCGTGAGAAAGGTGGGGTTCAGCGCTCTGGCTTCTCCCCACCTCCTGCAGGGTAGTGGAGGGGGGCCTGAGCGCTTCACCCCGGCCCCTCAACCCTTTGGACTCTGAAGCAGCCATCTTCCTTGATCCCAGCGAAACCGGGCACCCCCCAATCCTGCAGGCCCCCTGAGGGAGGTCACAGAAGAGGGGGTCCTGGTCCCCACCAGGAAGATCATGGCAGCACCAGAAACAGTGGATGCCATGACCACCCCTGGGAACAGCACCACACCAGGCACCCACAGGCCGCTGTCCTGAGCGGCCCCCCCCAATGCCGGCCTCGGCATGTGGGGTCAACGGGACTATGGGCTCCGGGGATTCTGGAAGGGGAACACTGGGCCGCCTGGTGCCACGTCCCAGAGGGCTCTTCCACTCCGAGGAGCTGGGCTGCCAATTTGGGTCGGCATGCGGGTCATCTTCCTCCGAAGAGGAAGAGACCAGGCAGACTGCCAAACTAGCAATCCCAGGAGAGCCCTTGGCAATGGCACTGCAAGCGGTGCCGCCGCGGGATATGGCACTGCCTGCAGGCCATCCCAATCACCGTACCTCGAATGGCGCCGGATCCAGCACGGCACCAGAGGGCAGCGCTGAGGGTCTGCCAATGCCGGGCCCAGCAGCCATGGGCTGTGACACCGGGGGAGCCTGTGCCTCCAAGGAGGTGACTGCCGAGATAGTGCCAGCAAGCTGGCTCTGCACGGAACTTAGCCACTCCTCCGACACCACAGAAGAAGCCTCCTCCACAGCAAGGCAAGAATCAGAGGAGGCTTCCTCCTCGCCAGGCCATATAGACCCAGGAGGGGACCTGGAGGAGGGGTCAAGTGTTCTGGCCTTGGTGACCTGCGAGCGACGCCGTCCTCCAAAAGTTGTCGGAGTCTTGCCAACTTTAAATGCGTGGATTTTGAGAACACAGCAGTCCATGGAGAAAAAGGCATCGCAGTTGTCCATGTCATGATTGGGTCTCAGGCATCACAGGCTAACATCATGTTGGTCCAAAATTGAAAACTGCCGGACACAGGGGCACCCACGTATGGGGGCACGGCCCACTTTAAATTTCTTCTTAGCTCCCAAATTTGACATGACATGAAATAAACAGTAAAACTACAGAATAAAAGACTCTGCACCATTTAATAAAAAGGACAGGTCTTACCAGCAACAAATGGTGCCAAATGGTTGAGAACCGGGATGGAGATCAATGACAACTAGGCCCGATGTTACAGAAAATAAACTATCAACTCACGCAGTAGGTGCTTCCTCGACGGTGGGAGAAACAGAACTGGGATGGAGGAGGAGTCTGCGGCGCCTAAAAGCCAACCCTTGTGCACCACGCACTGCGTCGGCCATGTGGGCGGGGCCATTGGTGCCGACCCCCCCAAAAAAAAACTCCCGTGGTGGGTGCACTTCGGCTCTACCCAGCAGTAATGAATGGTTAAGATTGTCAAGGGAAGATCATCTTTTGATTTTATTTTATATAATTGCTGTGGCCAAAAGGAAGACCCAGCAATTATATGAAATAAAATATGGGTGCTTGTGTAAAATTGAAGTTTACACACTCTTTGGTTAGATGCTTTCATAAACCCTTGGCTTCGCTCTTGGGGTTTATGTAGCATTCCCCTCGGGTGTGTGTAAACTTCTTGTTACACACACCACCCCATACTTTATTCTATTTGTGTTGTTATAATAATTATCTATAGTATAAGAACTGTTGTAAGACATTTTTGCCCTGAGTCCATTTTCATATCCTGGGGTATAGGGAATACTCTGGCTCCTGGTATCTAGGTAAGATTCCGTGTAGGGCTTGGTTCTGATTTTGTGTAATAAACCTGTTTATTACTCACTGATGCCATTTGCCTATAGTCTCTTTTGTTAGCCTCTGACCAACAAGAACCTGAGAGGTAATACTCCTCTACACTTCGGACTGCTGGAGATGAGCACTGTGCCATGAGACCTGAACTGATTCTCCAGATAAAGCAGATACCAATGGTTTTATTTCGGATGATGTTTCCATGCTTGAATCCAGGCAGCTGACTCTTGAGGTTCAGCACCAGCACCTCTGCAGACTTGCATTTCTCTTTATAGAAGGAAATCAGTTTGAGCTAATAGCCCTGCAGCTTCTTTTCCTCCAAAACCGCCATGACCCTCCAACAAGGCAGGGAAACCAAGGCCCAGTAGAGGAACATACAGTCTGGAATAAAGTCCCTTGCCCCTTTGTGAGGCAAGGACTTTTTCCACCGTATTTGCTTCCAACAATTCCCTCACCTCCATCTCCAACAGAATTTTTTTCTGCAGAGGTGTGAGGCTGAAGAACCTTTGGGTTCCACAGTTTGGGGAATTTTCTGAACTGTAGAGACAGACCCTGACTTACTATTTCCAGGACCCACTTGTCTATGGTGACTTTTGTCCATTAATGGAAGTAGTAAGCTAGTGTTCTCCCTCAATGGCAATGGATGGGCTACCTGGGCAGACTTCTCAGGGCTTTTGCCTTGTCTGAGGTTTGGTGGTTGGCATTGCAGCTGCATACCTAATGCTCCTTCTACCTCTGTCCCCCTTTGTGGAGGGTACTCATAGGAAACATAAGCATGAGGGTAGTCTCCCCTACACCACCTCCATTTCAATAAGGCCTTTAGGCAGTGAAGGCCTTTTCTTTCTCAGTACTGTTCTTGCAGGTTGGCATTCTTCAATTGGTGGCCCGCTGGCCAGATTCAGCCTGCGGTGGCCTTCCCTTAGACCCACCAGATGCTCCCTAATGCAAGGTGTTCTACAGCAGGCAAAATATGAAATGGAGAGAGAAAATAAGAGAGACAGAGAGAGAGAGAGAGAGAGAGAGAGAGAAAGAAAGAGAAAAATGTTACACTTTTACAGTGTATTAGCCGAACACAGCAGAGCTGACTCACTGTCAATCAATCAATCAAAATCTTTATTTATCCAGGCGGGCACCATTGAGCAAGGCTCATTTGCAAGGTGGACCTGGTCATGAATACTTCAAAGTACAGTACAGAAGCAGGTATACAAAAGGCAATAATATACAAGGAAGAAAAAGTGTATACAGTACAGTACAAGGTTGAAATAAATAAAAAAAAAAAAACAGCATTCATTTACAATTGAAGAAGTCAGCAGATGTACAATCGACCATAGGCATACAGGGGTTATAAGCAGAGATCTTTTGAGTGAGGCAGCCGGCAACTACACATATAAAGGAAAGAGGGAGTGTATGAGGTGGCAGGTTAGAGAGGTAAAGAAGAGGGATATATTACCGATGACTGGGAGAAAAAATGGGCTAAAAACCACAGAAAGTGACGATGGCTGTCATGTACTTGTTTATTATGATAATGACAGAGGAGGGGTAGATAATTGGGACATAACTATGGATGAGGTGGGACTTTAGCCAGGCTGGAGCAGACAGGGAAGGGTGGGTGCAGCAGGAAGAGTTAATAGGGAAAGAGTGAGAGCCAGGGTTAGAAACATGGCGAGCGTCAGGATGGAAAGGTGGAGTTGTGGAATTAGTGGGCTAGCGGTGAGGAAAACATTTGCAAGGTGCTTTCATGTAGTGATCGTAGAGCGCCTTGAAGATATTCAGGCTAACAGGGCAGCTCAGCTTCAAGTTCCTTTGTAAACCATTTCACAATGTGGGTAAAAAGAAGCTAGCAGCTTTGCGAAATGAGTGTTGACCTTTGAACTTGCAGGGCACTAGGAATAGCTCCCAGAGCGCAGGTGCCTCAACACACCCAGGAATACAATCCGAGACATATGAGGGGAGCTTGTTGGTCACCGCTCTGAAGGCCCATAGGGCGGCGTTTCTATTCCTCCTACAGTGAAGGGAAGTCCAGCCTAACGATGAGTACAGGGAGTAGTGGTGTGTGGAAAGTGGAAGGCCAGTAATAAACCTGATAGCTCTGTGGTAGAGGGTGTCCAACTTAGCCAGTGCAGTGGCTGTACAGCAGGTCTGCGTAATCTATTAAAGATAGGAAGGTAGCTTGAACCAGTTGAATCTTGGCCTCCTTTGTGAGCAGGTGGTTAATTCTGTAGAGTAATCCTAATCTTTGCCTTAGTTTCTTCTGTAGTTCTTCGATATGGTCGGCAAAAGAAAGTTTATGATCGAGCCAAACTCCTAGATATTTGAATTTAGCTACATACTCTAGTGTTTCTCCAAGAACAGTGGTAATTTGTGGTAGCCTCCGGCTAGTGAAATTGCCGTGATGCAAGGAGGGGAGAAGAGCATGGCTTTGTCTTTTCGCAGCATTGAGCAAAAGCTTTTTGTTTATGAGCTGGTATTGTAGAAGGTTAAATTCAGCTTGGAGGTCTTCACAGGCTGCTTCTGGCGTGGGACGACTCAAGTACAGTACAGTGTGGGGCAACATAGAGAGCAACTCTATATTGCACAGCCAACAGGGATTGGTAACCTCTGCATACACACAGAGTGCTACTCCAATCAGGGGGCAGATTTTGGGATGCACTTCCAATTTATTTCCCCTCAGTTTACCCACCGTCATGCCATGTACTTAATTTAATAAGTTTGTTTATTCAAACACATTGGAGCTAGTTTGACTAGTTTTACACTGGTACAGGTGAATTTTGAACAGGTGAACCAAAAACAGATCTTTAATTTAAAGATGAATGGAGATGCCACTTTCAGATGAACCACTGACTTTTCAAGGACTGCGACTATCCTTTCATGAAATCGGAGGATACATTTCGGCTTACAGTGGTAGGTATGGTACTTTTACTCAGGCGCTTAATCAGATACTTATGGCTGCAACACAAGGGTCAGCAATTGATGTGTATGTGTGCTGCACAGTACTTTTCTGGTGTTAAAACAAAGACGGAAAAAAATTTGGCCCACCAAGGGTTCGACATGGTCTTATGTGGCACGCCACAGAATATAACCGAAAATATCCATGTTGTAGTGGTTTTCATCAACCTTTATCATGTAAGCCTCTGTCTTGTCATCAGACAAAGAATTTCCCTGACAAGATAAACCCAGCACTTTTGTTTGAGTGTCCTGGGATAGGTCAGTTATTCTAAGCTAGGAAAATTTTCTTAAAGACACTGCATGGGCCATGATCCTAGATGCAGTGTCATTTGTGTCCCCTGCCATATGGGACTGGTACTTTTGGCACCCATGGATGATTCTGTATGCCGATGATACTGTTCTGTTTGCATCTGGCCTTTTCCCTTCTGTTGTTGCATCAAAACGTCAGCAAGATTTTGACAAAGTGCAGCTCTGGTTTTGCTCAAACCAATTATTTTTAAATGCCAAGAAGACAGTCTAGAATTACCTGAGGCACAAAGCAGAGGCTCTCTAGGCTAAACTCCCTTCCTTCTTACCACACTCCAGATTTTTCATTTATTGAATTTTGGTAACCGGGTTGGCCCACTGAGACAAGACAGTCCCTTTTTCAGTGGAAAGTGCAGCACATTGATAGTGCAATAGCTGACACAGGAAACCATACAGGTATGACAATTGCAATAACAAGACCAACTAAAATAATTACAGAAACACGTCATAATACAACACAATTACATCACACAAACATTCACAACTAGCATAAAAAAATGTACAGAGAACATAGTTACTACAATTAAGAACCACTAGTATAGATAACAGTACCACAGAGTATACTATGGCAGACAGTAACATAATCATCAATCCCTATTTACAGATAACATATAGAATAAAGTATGGGGTGGTGTGTGTAACGAGAGGTTTACACACACCCGAGGGGTTAGATGCTACATAAACCCCCGAGAGCAAAGCTCAAGGGGTTTGTGGAAGCATCTAACCCCGAGGTTAGATGTTTACACACCACCCTATTGATCAAGTTTACACACCACTCCATTTTTTATTTATATAATTGCTGGGTTTCCCTTTTTCACCACAGAAAATTATATAAGATAGCAGAGGTAACAGAGGTTCTGGGTCAACTGTGCTCTGTTTTCGTCTTCGCTCGGAAGTGAAGTGGTCCGAGATTTTAAAATGTTTTAAAATGTTTATTTGGCCCCGTAAATCTGAACAATTAGTAGAATTAAAAAAAAAAAAAAAAACTTACTGCCGAGTTAACCTGAGAACTGCGGTGGGCACATGCGCAGAGTGAGGGGAACTGCGTATGTTTGCCGTAATAAACACTCCTTTATTATGGCAAATAACACCACGGTTTCCCTATGGGAAAAAGAGAAAGACAGTCATTCTATTGTACATAATTCAGGCTGTACAGATAACACTGTACCTAACTGAGAAAACCAGTGATGCTAAGCACACAGGCAGTGGAGAGGTAGAAAGCCCAGAAGTCATCGATAGCAGGAGCAAGGTGGGGCAGCTAGATGAGCTTGCAGCAAGCACTGAAATTGAGGGAGCGAAAGCAAGCCAGGATGGAGGAGGGTAACGAGCTTCAGGAGGACACAGCAGAAAAGGGGAATGATCTCCGGGCCACAGAGAGACGCAGGTTTGGCACTACGAGACGAGGTAGTGAGGCATATCTGAGATCACACTGGGGGAGTCGACACTGAATATCAGCTAGGCAGGGAGGCATGAATCGATGTACAAGCTTGTGAACAAAGCTCAGGGTGGCATAGCACAATTTGGCCTCATAAGGCATCCATCCCAGGGCAGATAAGACATCACAATGATGATGGCGAGCGTAGGTTCCCAGAGCAAACCTACCCACTCTGTGGTAGACATGAGAGAGATGAGATGATATGGTTGCAGAGGTCAAGAGAAGCAATGGGGCACCATACAAGAGGAGAGGCAGGAGGGTGGCATACACAATCTTACGACAGGCAGTTGAAGTAAGGGAGGGATGAATGCGGTTAAGAACCCTGATTTTTTAGTTAAGGAGTTTGGTGAGAGCTGTTACGTGTGCATCCCATGTAATTCAATTTGTGTTTATTTATAAAGCGCCTTTCAGAATCAAGACGCTGTACATAGTAATAAAACAGAGATCAACAATAAACAAATAAACTATAAAGAAAAAACCAAGTTAAAAAGATAAGTTTTTGAAGCAGTTTTAAAACTATCGCCGGTCGGGCATTCTCTCAACCAGTGAGGTAGAAATTCCACAGGAGTAGGAGCTGAGCAAGCAAAAGCACGGATCCTGATAACTTAAGCGAACCCTGGGAATCTCTAACAATCCCTCATTGGCGGGCGGAGGGGCGATAGGGAATCAGAAGATCTTTCAGGTAACCGGTCCCTGATCATGTAGGGCTTTAAAGGTTAGTAAACCAACCTTAAAGATGATACGCCATCACGACAGGCAGCCAATGCAGTTCCCAGCACAGGCGAATATGACTGGTTCTCGAGGTCCCAGTCAAAGCCTGGCTGCAGCGTTCGCACTAGCTGCAGGCAGCGGATATCAATCCCTGGGAGCCCTAGGTATAGGGAATTACAGTAGTCCAAATGGGTTGTAACAAAGGCGTGAACCAAAGTTGGAAGATCCTCCTGGGGAATCAGGTGTTTCACCCGGGCGATATTCCTCAGATGATAAAAAGAGGTTTTGACAACAGCTGACACCTGAGATTTCAGGGTCAGACCGTCATCAAAAATAACGCCCAGATTTCGCACCTGTCGAGAGCTAGAGAGCGGCACCCCACCAAGTGATAAGCCTGATGGATGTGCCGCACCCAAACCCCTTCCAGGATGATCTGGGCCCACAACCAATACCTCGGTCTTATCCGGATTAAGCTTCAACCAACTCGAACTCATCCAAATTCTGATTTCATCCAGGCAGTTGTTAAGTACAGAGAGTGCATCACTCTGATCGGGGAGAAAGGATAAATACAGCTGAGTATCATCCACATAGCAGTGAAAACTCAAGCTGTATTTCCTGATGATTTCTCCTAGTGGCAGCATATACACTGCAAACAACATGGGAGCTAAAATGGAACCTCGCGGTACCTTACATGGTAGGGAGAAGGTGTCAGAGGAATAAATTCCAGTGACAACTCTCTGAAACCTACCAGTGAGGTAAGAACGGAATCATCTGTGGACTGTACCAGACAGTCCACAAAACCCGCAGCCGCTCCAATAGCACCTCATGGTCTACAGTGTCGAATGCAGCAGAAAGATCAAGAAGGACCAGAATGATATAGTTTTCGATCTCTGGCCATTAGAGGTCACTCAAACCGAACAAGGGCAGTCTCAGTACTATGCCTTTTTCTGAAGCCAGATTGGAGAGTATCATAGACATTATGAGAGGTGAGATATTCATCCAATTGCAGGGCAACTGCCTTTTCAATAACCTTACCAACGAATGGCAGGTTAGAGATAGGCCGGTAGTTAGCTAGACAGTCTGGATCCAAGGAGGATTTTAAGGAGTGGATGAACAACTGCCTCCTTAAGGGGATTAGGAAAAACCCCCCTCTCCAAGGACTTCCAGACAATGTCAGCGAGGATTGGGTAGATGACTTCAACACATCCTACTAACAGAGGTGTAGGACCCAGATCCAGACTACAACTAGTTGGACGCATTGATTGGATGATCTTCACAATGTCTGCGAATTCCGGGTGGTGGAACTCCAACCAAACGGGCAGGGGATTAAGTACAACCGGTTGCCCACCGTAACCCCCCAAAGGAGAGGTCGGACCGATGCCGGACCTGATGTCGGCAACCTTATCTGCAAAGAAGCGAGCGAACTCCTCACATCTAAATTGAGAAAAAGCTTCTCTAGGCTGAAGACAGACTGGATTGCACAGCCTGTCCACAGTCCAGAAAAGCTGAGCCGGTCGATTCTTTGCAGCAGAAATCTCTCTGGACAGGAATTCTGCCTTCTTACGGGTGATTTCTGATTGGTAGCCATCATAATGGGCTAACAATCTAAGCCTGTCGACATCAAGGCCCGATTTCTGCCAGGCTTTCTCCAGCCTTGGCCTACTGCTTAATTCCTTCAAGGAGCCATCAAACCATGGACTCCTTGGTCGGATAGTGAGAGCGAATACTTAATAGGAGCAATTTTGTCCAGTGCATCTCCCACAGCCTTATTATAGGCAAGTACAAGATCCTCTGGACTCATGCATTCACCGACAAACTCGATGGGTCAAAGACCGCCGTAAGGTCACTGGGGCCAACACCCCTTAAAGGGCGGTATTGGACCATCTCCGTAGGGGCAGACCTATTAGAGGGGGCCCTGAAACTGAACCTTATGGTGTGATGGTCCGACCAACTGACTGGTTCCACCCCCAAATCAGTGATCTCCATACCCAAGAGAAAGACCAGATCTAATGAATGACCTCCAATATGGGTAGAGGTGGTAACAACCTGTGTCAGGCCCAGTGTACTCATCAACTGGAGGAGACTTTGACCAAAATGAGAGAGTTCATCGTCGACCCAAGCGTTGAAGTCGCCCAGAAGAATTAATCTGGGAAACTTCAACACAAGGTCGACAATGAAGTCTGCAATCTCCTGTAGGAATTCGCTGCCGTCACCTGGTGGACGGTAGACGAGGAGAATCCCACAACCTGCACCCTCACCCAGGATATATTCAAAAGATCTGGTGTTCCCCAATGGAACATCCACAAGGCCCAGTTCAGATTTAAACATAATGGCCACACCTCTGCCCCTATGATCCTGCCTTGGACGGTGTATTACCGAGAACCCGGCTGGAGTTGCCGAGGCCAATATAGGGCCAGCATTTTCATCCAGCCAAGTCTCGGTAATGCAAGTCAGATCAGCTGACCCAACAAGATCAGCTACAATAGCTGTCTTGTTTTTAATAGATCTGGCATTGCACAACACCGCCAAGGCAGGATGAGATGTCGGGGAAGACCTCGGTACCTGTCCGATATTTTCGGGACACTTGGGTATGGGGACAAGATAGGAACAACCTCTATCTTGACCCATTACTACTCCCAGGACGTCTTCTGGACCCTAAAACCCCAATCCACCCCCCCCTCCTGTCCCCCACAAGGCCCAGCTTTCCACCTTTGTCCTCTCGCCTTTAGAATGCCCAATGCCCGACACCTAAAATAAATGTCGGATGATAACGGTGGGCACTCAAAAGGGCGTAGTTCCCTGAGCCTGGTGGGGGAATAATGCCCAACCGTCATTATTAAACAAATCCCAAGAATAAGACTAACAATAAACCTAAAAATATCACAATTATAAACGCACTCTCCCCACTCTCTCTCACAGAAGAAGGGAGAGCAAGCCAAATAAGCAAGCATAAACCAAAAACAACACAAAGATAACAAAAATAAAATAAAATACAGTAAATTAAAACGTAGTAAAATAACTTATTAAATATTAAACAAATTTGAATTCAAACAATTCTATATCTTAAAATAATGCAGCACCTCTCACATGCAGCAAATATAAAAAATATAAAATAAACTCCCAATACCACCTCTCACATGGCATGGAGTTAAACTCAAATTTGTAATAATAAACAACAATCGCTCTTACTACCTACAGTCCAAAGACTAAACCACTCACTCAGTGTTCTATCAGTAGCGACCAACAAATAAAATAGTCTTTACTAAAAAGTTCGGAAAGTCAAATAATAAAATCCTGAGATCTTCCAACGACTGCTCCTCAGATGCCAGTAATTAATTATAAAACCAATAGAATACAGTCAAGAGATGTGTTCCTGCAGGGAGCATTGCCCTCACTCGGACGGCAGCCAGCAACTAAAGTTGCCTCATAGGTCAGCACTACAGCTGACCCCAAGGCAACCTAGAAGAGGCCCCAGCCTCCCCCAGCTCCCTGGGGGGCACCGAGGGCAGCTTCTGCCTGGCTGGAGACCACAAGCACTCCCTACAAATTAGAACCAATTCATGTGATAGCACAGCACGACATAAAAAATAGTCACCAGGCTCACTAGGTGGGTGGGTGCAAAGGCAACAAACCCCACAACCCACAAATAGTGAAAGCAGTACAGCCTCACCAGGTGAGCCCCAATTCTAATATCCAGCATCCAGGTCTCAGCAAGTCTCAATAGGTGGGGGTATGAAAGCAGCAAACCCCACAGCCCACAAATACAAGGAACAATACAGCATCACCAGGTTAACCCCAAGTCAAATATCCAGCGTCCAGGTCTCAACAAGTCAGGCAGCAGGTAAAGAAACGCGAAGAACAGCACGAACACCCGAAGCAACGAAACAAAACAGTGCACAATCAGAATACCGGCAGTCCTCCGGGAGAAGCCGTATCCAATTCCGATCTCCGATTAGTGCCAGCAATCCAAAAATACCGGTAATCCTCCGGGAGAAGCCGCAACCAGTTCCAGCCCTCAATTAATGCAGCAATCCAAACGGAGTCAGGGTCCATCCAAAATCCCAGCCCAGACAACCGGCAGAAACTCGTCCGGAGACTCTGTCCAAGGATCCGTCGAAAATCAACAGCCGCGTCACTTAAACAAGTCGGCGAGACGCGGCACCCTTTAAGTTAAACTTAAAGTACAGGGACTGAACAAATTAGGCAGCAACGGTAACAGAGGCACTTAGAAATAAAGCGGAGCAACACAGATAACACGAGCAGCAAGCAATGTAAGTGAGGGATCCAAGGTGACCCCCAGGTATTTAAATGACTCAACAGATTCAAGGGCAGTCCCAGTATGTGAGAGCACAGCCAGATGGGGGAGGGTGCATGCAAGTAATCTAGAGAACAACATACACTTAGTTATTTTAGTGTTAAGCACCAGTTGCTTTTGAATGAACCAATCCTTAAGGGTGCTAAAATCAGATTCCAGCTTTGCATTGCACCAACCTATGTCAGAGGAAGAGCGGTAGAGGACAGCATAGTCCGCACAGAGGTGGACTGAGGCTCCACCACAATTATTAGGGAGATCGTTGATGTATAAAGAAAAAAGTAGAGGACCCAGTATGGAGCCCTGGGGAACACTGTGGGTTATGGACCTTGGCGCTGATTGGAATCCTGTCCATTTCACACGCTGAGTGCGGTTGTAAAGGTAGCTTTGAATCCAAGCTAGGGCACAGGAATCAAGGCCAAGTATGTTCAGCTGGCGTAGCAGCAGGTCATGGTTGACTGAATCAAAGGCCTTGGTCAAGTCCATGAATATAGCACCCGTGTCACGACCAATGTCCATGGCCTAGAATATGACAGATGTGACTTTGACCAGGGCTGTCAGAGTACTGTAATTTTTCTTAAACTCGCGCTGGGAGGTTGCAAACATAAGGTGTAGGTCTAGGTAGTCCTGCAGGTGATCATAGATAATTCATTCTTGTATCTTGGATAGTGGACATAAAATACAGATTGGGCAGAAGTTTTCCACTATGGAGTTGGGACCTCCCTTGTGGATGGGAACAACTATCGCCACCTTCCATTTCTCCAGGACGGTACAAGTAAGGAATGATCTGTTAAAAAGATCCCGAACCGGATGGGCAAGGGCATCAGCTCCTAGCTTAAGGAATTCTGGTTCCAGTATGTCATGCCCAGGGGAGCAGTCAGCCTTCAGGTTCTTGAGCGGACAACAGACTTGATCAAGGGTGGCTAGTTTTAGGTGGAAGACAGGAGTCGGCTGATTGCAAAGGGTCCAAATTGGGGGGGGAAGAGCTGTCAAAAATAGATGTATATTTATGAAGATCTGTGAAGAACTCATTAAAGCCAGTTGCTATGGAGGGAGGGTTACTAAGAATGGAACCCTGGGCATCAAGGGATCTCGGAGGTATTCCCCTTTAGAAGGGAGTTAACCTGTCTCCAAAATTCTTTTGGATTGCTGAGGTGCTCAGTCTGGAGATTCCTGAAATACAGGCACTTTGCTTTCTGGACAGCGTTCTTGCAGCTGTTCCTTAGCTGCCTATAAGTTTGCTAGTCGGCAGGTAATCCCCTACCTCTGTATCTACGCCAGGCTTTATTATGCGAGGACATGAGCTGCCTCAGTTCTTCAGAGAGCCAAGAAGCTTTGACACCTTTTATCCGGCATCTCTTCATAGGAGCGTGGAGGTCAATAATACCAATGACTTTAGTCACAAGGTAGTCTAGGGCTGAATTGACATCCGGTAGGGTATTTATTGGGCCCCAGTCAGTATCTTGGATTGTATCCGTGAAAGTTTTAGAGTTGAATTTTGTCATGTCCCGGACCATTACAACCCTAGATAGGGGATTAGGGAAGTAGTTACACCAAATGCAGATAGTAGGGGAGTGGTCACTTATACGGTCTGAGAGGACCTCTACAGATTTTATCGAGGCACAGTTAGTGACCATCCAATCGAGTAAGGTATGGTTGCCCGACTTTGTGTTAAGGCGAGTAGGGCTGCTAACCATTTGAACCAAGTTGGAATCAGCCAGTGTGGCAGACGGTTTGGCACAGTCAGGGTTCAACCAGTCAATACTGAAATCTCTCACAAGCACCAGGTCATGATGCGGCAGGCTAGAAAGGGAGGTAATAAAAGAAGGTAGGCAAGAGGATGCTACTTTAGGTGGTAGGTATACACACCCTACCAGTAGCTTTTTTACGGAGCCAAGAGTGAGAGAGAAGAATATCGATTCTGCCTCGGAGGGTCCAGGTCCAAGGATTAGGGAAGCATCATGGCTGTCCTTGATGTACATAATGACATCCCCACCCCTTTTTTTCAGGTGATCCAACCTGAAACATTTGTACCCAGGCAGCGCCACTTCATGTTGCCTGATACTTGGTTTTAGTCAGGTCTATGTGATGTCTAGAATGTCAGGAGTGTGAAGACTGGCCCATGCTTCCAGCTCTGGCATTTTAAGTCTAAGGCTTTGCACGTTTAAGTTGGCAATTTTCAACCCTTTCTGTACCCGCTGAGATACTGCGGGAGGGTGGGGAACAGAGGTATCATTAGCAGGCCCAGGATTATGCTCAACGTCGCCTGCAAGGATTATTAGGAGAAAAAGGAGTGAAGGCCTGATTGAAGAGGCAATCCGTTTTTTTGAGATATCTGGTGGAAAATGGAGACATTTGCAACTTTCTGAGTAGCCAGGATTCTAGGCAGGCAACTCCACATTTTGGCAGATAAGGGACAGGGATATACACTGACAGGGATTCATGAGTCAAATAGTGTGGGTGGGGGACTGACTTACAATGCTATTCGCAGTGAGGGTGCAATAGGGATAGGGCTATGAGGTAGTCTGCTACAATGAGAAGTACTAGGCTGGACATAATTTTATTTCATTTATTTAATTTTTGTTTACCAGGTGGGTGCGCTAGCCGTAGAGATGACTATTTTCAGGCACAACCCGGGAGGTTACAAGGTAGACATGACAGGTATAGCAAACAGGAGGTTACAGCAAGATACACTAACAATATATTGTGAAACATTAAACAATAAGTTAAGCAACACAGGTCGTATACAGGGTGTTCCTAGTAGGATCACAGGAGTTATTACAGTCATAGCATCAGGGCAGAGCAACTCAATGAGCAAGGACAGCAGTAACAATCTGGCAATTTGCAGGGAGGTATATAGAAACATTAGGCAAAACATTCAAGAACATGAGAACTGCAGTTATAGCCCTGAAAAAAACAATTAAAAAAGTAAAAAAGAAAAGAAAAATAAAAGTGTGGTTGATAACTGACAAATGCAGGGGGATAATAGGCAGGGGATGGGAAGTTGTGACAGCAAGGGTTAGAGAAGGTAGGGATCAGAGACAAGGTCATGTACAGGATAAGAGCTGTCAAAAAGAGAGAGAGAGAGAGAGAGAGAGAGAGAGATAGATGCAGGTGGCTAGTGTCAGGAGAGAAAAGCAGGGATAGGCTATATCTCAAGGGGAACTTTGCGGAAAATCAGCCAAGTGCTTTGGGACAGGCAGGAGAACCAGGGACTAAGGGGGTTTGAAAAAGGAGCATTGGTTGGTAGAGCTGAGATGATGGCGGAGTGCTTTTTTAAAGGCATTGTGTGTTGGAGCAAGCTGGACGTCAAGTGGGTGTGAGTTCCATTGCTCAGGTGCATGGTGGGCAAAAGCTCTAGTGTCTTTAGTAGTATTGCATTTTGGGACGCACAGAAGGGATCTGTCAGCTGAGCATAAGCCGTAACTGGAGGTCTGGTAAGTGAGCAGCTCAGCCAGAGCTGAGGGGGTACGAGACCTCAGGATGCTGTCGACAGTGGAGCCAAGGGGGTAAAGTCTGGTATCTCTGGGGGATAACCAATTGAGATCTAAATATAGGAGACAATGGTGTTTCAGTCTGTGGGAGGCTGAGGCGAACTGGCAGATGTTGTTACAGGTGACATCCCACCTGTGAAGATTTCATTTTGGTAAGGGAGTGTGCGTGGCAGCTCCATAGGTATGGGTAGGTAGGAGTATGCCCCGAGCTATAGTCACTCTAGCAGTAGGAGTTAGTATGTAGCTGGTATGGTATGCCATGTCTAGTTTGGAATTGACTGATTTGAACGTGCTATTAATGTGGAGTGCAAAATTTAAAGATTGGTCAAGGGTGACCCCTAGGTATTTAAACGATGTTGCAGGGGTTATATGTATTGCACAGTAGTGTTAACTTGGCTACACTACTTGAGGCCAACTCCTCCTTCAGGTACCCTGGGGTCTGGCGTAATCAGCACCTCACCTATTTTGGACATACTGATGCCATACTCAAAAAGCTACACCCTAAATTGGGTGATTTCTACAAATATCGTGGTTGTATTCCTCTGCTGGCTCACTGTGCCCTGGTCCAGAAAATGATCCTACCTATTTTTGACCACGGTGATGTTATCTACAGTGCTGCTCCCAAATCTTCTCTACTTAGGCTGAACTCTCTTTTTCACTCTTTCTGCCACTTCGCTCTTGACTGTCCTCCCCGTACCCATCACTGCACCCTTTACCAGGCTATCTCTCTTTCTTCCCTAGCCAAAAGGTGCCATATCCACTGTGCTAACTTTCTTGCCAAATTCTAGTTTCATTCCCTCCCTTCCTATCTCTCTTCCTCTATTTCCCTCAAACCGTCTTCTTCTCACTCACTCAGAAACCATGACCACTGCACTTTAACCATCCCACTCAGGTCTACCTCAGTTGGTTAGGCTGCATTCTCACACCATTTTCCGACAATTTGGAACACCCTCCAACCTCCCATTCATCATGCTGCCTCCCCGCATATCCTCAACTCCCTCAAAGGACCATTTCCTCCTTCCTGTGGTTGTTTTAATGTTTAATTTTTACCCTTGCCATATTTTGCCTCTGCACTCGCTTATAGTTTAGTACCTGTCCTATATGAATTATAAAACTGACTGTTTTGTTACATTATAATGCATACCAGGGGGCAATCAACCATAAGAAGGCAGTGTTCCTGTCCAGGGAGATTGCTGCTGGGAAGAACCGACCAGCTATACTTTTTCGGACTGTGGACAGGCTAATTCATCCTGCTTGTCTACAGCCGAAGAAGGTTTTTATTAATGCTGAATATGAAGAGTTTGCTCAGTTCTTCTCGGACAGAGTGTCCAGTATCCGGCAGGTGGTTTCTTCAGTCAGCAATGTCATAGCTGGCAGTGGTCGCCCGAAGTGTTCTGAGTGCACTCCGCCTGGTTGGGGGGAGTTTAGACCAGTGGAGGTAAGTGAAGTCACGGAGGTGGCAACCAATCTGAAGCACACTTCCTGTGAACTGGAGCCGGTGCCAACGCGTTTCTTGATGAGATGCATTGACAACGTTGGCCCGGTGTTTGCTCTGATTGTCTGGTGTTCCTTATCTGAGGGGTCTTCCCTGATGCCTTGAAGGAGGCATTGGTGAGACCCCTCTTAGAGAAACCATCTTTGGACTTGAGGGCAGGGCGAATTACCAACCTATCTCTAACCTTCCTTTTTTGGCAAAGGTAGTAGAGAAGGTAGTGGCACTTCAGCTGGAAGAGCACCTCGTGACCCATGAGTTGTATGAACCTTTCCAGTGGGGGTTTCGGGCTAGGCACAGCACAGAAACCGCGCTTGTTTGGGTGCTGAATGATGTCCTCAGGGCGAGAGATCGAGGGGATAAGACAATCCTTGTTCACCTAGATCTTTCTTCAGCATTTGACACTGTGGACCATTGTGTGTTGCTGGACCACCTTTAGGAGCTATGTGGACTCACCGGTACTGTCATCAACTGGTTTAAGTCGTTTCTTACCAGCAGGAGGCAACGGGTTGTGATGGGGAATTTCTCCTCCACCCTTAGCCTCCTATCTTGCGGAGTTCCTCAGGGATCGGTACTAGCCCCGATGTTGTTCGCAGTGTACATGCTACCCCTAGGAGGGCTCATTAGGAAGTATGGCTTGGGTTTTCATTGCTATGCTGATGATACCCAGCTATACCTTTCCTTTGCCCCAGGAACATACAATGTGGTGGACGTGCTGAACAGCTGCCTTGCAGATATCAATGACCGGATGACCTCCAGCTGGTTCCGACTGAACCCTGATAAGACGGAGGTATTGGTGGTGGAGTTGAACAGAGTGCATGATAGGATGGCCTCTGAATCAGTGACTGGACTTGTTCTGGGATCTGTTTCATTGAAGACCTCCTCTTGGGTGCAAAATCTTGGTGTCATCTTGGATAGGAATTTGACTATGGAGGCGCAAATATCCTCCACGGTCCGCTCCTGTTTCTTCCATCTCAGAAACGTCGCCAGGATAAAGCCCCTCGTTCTGCCTCTGGACCTCCCCACCTTGACACATGCCTTAGTGACATCAAGGCTTGACTACTGTAATGCGCTCTACCTCATGGTCACAGGAGGATCTCTCTGCAGACAAAGCCAGGGGAGGTTGGGTGGGTCCGTGTGGATGAACATCATATACCACTCCTAGAAAGTACAGTTACGTACCTACTGTAACGGTAGATCTTCGAGGGGTATCTCCTGCAGCAGGTCATACACTTGGGTCATCACCAGAGGACACTGTGGTGCTCGGCAGCTCTCTTCTAGCAGTCTTTTTCCAGGGGCCGCCCACACATGACATCATCATTCTGCTCCTATATAAGAGTGGCAGTCCTGCTATCTCAGTTCCCCGTCGATTCAGGCTTCGCTAAGCGAGGACTGAGGGAGATCCGAGGTACTATAGGTATCTGTTCCCACATGTATTTGGATCAGAAGTCGCTTCTAGAGAAGGAGGGGATGGATGGAGGGAGGAGGGAGGAGGCAGATGCTGCAAGAGATACCCCTCGAAGATCTACCATTACTGTAAGTGCGTAACTGTACTATCTTCCACAGGGAATCTCTTGCAGCAGGTAATACACTTGGGATGACTCCCAAGCAGTAAACCCAGGAAGGGTGGAAAGTTATGACAAAAGGCCCTGTAGGACGGAGCGGCCAAAGGCCGTCCTACGGCATGAAGCAACATCTTAGTTGTAATGTTTCGTAAAAGTATGTATTGTAGACCATGTGGCTGCATTGCAGATATGATAGAAGCCCCTTTGAAGCAGGCTGCTGTTGTGGCCATGGCTCTGGTAGAATGGGCTTGGACAGGTCCTGGTAATGGTTTGTTATAGTTCTTATAACAAAAGGTTATACAATGTGCCTACCAGTTGGAGAGGGTCTGTTTAGGGACCGGAAAGCTTTCCCCTGGTTGAGACAAAGGCAACAAAAAGCTGAGGAGTTTTTCTAACAGATCTGGTATGATTTGTATAGTATAGTATAGTATAGTATAGTATAGTATAGTGCATGATAGGATGGCCTCTGAATTAGTGACTGGACTTGTTCTGGGATCTGTTTCATTGAAGACCTCCTCTTGGGTGCGAAATCTTGGTGTCATCTTGGATAGGAATTTGACTATGGAGGTACAAATATCCTCCACAGTCCACTCCTGTTTCTTCCATCTCAGACACGCCGCCAGGATAAAGCCCCTCATTCTGCCTCTGGACCTCCCCACCTTGATACATGCCTTAGTGACATCAAGGTTTGACTACTGTGATGTGCTCTACCTCGGGGTCACAGGAGGATCTCTCCACAGACTGCAGCTAGTGAAAATGCAGCTGCCCGGTTACTTACTGGGCAGCAAAAATTTTGCCATACTACACCGGTGTTACGCGAATTGCACTAGCTGCCGGTTAGGTGAAGGATCCTTTTTAAGGTGGGTCTTCTCACCTACAAGGCCCTACACGGGCAGGCTCCTGGTTATCTGTCAGACCTTCTTGTACCTGCTCTCTCTGTTTGCCCCCTCCATTCTTCCTGTAGAAGCTCCCTGGCGATTCCTAGGACGAGGTTGAGATCTACTGGCGACAGAGCTTTTAGTGTTACTGCCTCCATCCTTTGGAATTTGCTGCCCTCTGGGGTTAAGAGGGCCCCTACCTTGGAGGTTTTTAAGGCCCGCCTTAAGGCCCTCCTATTTTCCCAAGCATTTCAGGACTGAATTATTAATTTCTGGTTGAATATGATGATTACATGATTTATTATTTTTTTATTTTCTGTATTTAAATGTGTTATGCATCTGTTCTGTCATTTTGAAGATGTATTTATTCGTTTTGTACAGCGCCCAGAGCCTCTGGGATTGGGCGTTTTTATATAAAGTTTGCCTTGCCTTGTTCTTATTAGTATCCTTGCATTTATTGTTCTTTATTGAAATGTATTGTTATCTATTTTGTTCATCCAGTGTATGTTTGTATTCTATTTCCATTTTGCACTGTTTTTGACTTTTGCTGCTGGACTTACTATGTATCCTTTTCCCCTCTGCTCAGTATGTCTTTCCTGGTGAAACTTTTAAGGAAAATTCTGCAAATTCAATTACCCCCTGACTTACCCCAATCCAGCTTTTTATGAAAGCACATTTTCTTAATGCTGCTACTTACTTTTATTTATTATCAAAATGCCACTAATCGGAATATGGCGGTTGCTGGGGAGCCCATTACTGTAGCAGGTGAGCGCCACACCGCTCACTCAATACCATTTGAGCAGTGTGGTGCCGCATCTTTAAAGTAAATGGAGTCCCCTAGCATCCGCCATAATCTTGGTTTGCGGCTTTTTTTCAATAAAAATTAAGTAAGTAGCAGCGCGAGAAAAACACGCTTTTCTGCATAAAAAGCTGGATCGGAAGGTAAGCTTTTCAGGGGCCGGGGCACTGAATTTGTAGAGTTTTCATTTAAATAAATAATTTTGCTGTGTCAGCCATATTCTGTGCCAAGTCTCCAATGGCCTTTTTACTCTGTGCCAGAATAGAATGCCATAGAGGTTTTTGGTACTGGGCTGTATAAGCCATGTAAGTTGCCTGCCTTAGTAGCAGGGAAGTTGATATATAAACTTTGTTGCCCATACTATCCAGTTTCATGGAATCTTTCTCAGGAGGCTGAAAGGAAAGGGGCACTTTGGACTTGTCACAAGTGACAATGTGGACAATTCCCTCATGATCAGGGTGGGAGTACAGGTACTCAGCACCCTGTTTGTCCACCTGATATTTTTTATCAGCTTTCTTGTCTATGCCAGTAGCTAAGGTAGGTGCTGCCATGATTCTGCATGTTGCCTTCCTGAGGGATTTATGTATGGGATGGGCAGCATTAACTTCCTTATGGGGGCTAACCCATCATATCCATGCATTCTACCTCAGCCTCATCTTCCTCAGTCTTGTAGGAGGAAATGTTGAGGGTATTTACCATAAGCCTTACAAAGATATAATGGGAAGCGTAGTCCTCTGAAGGTCTAGGACAGCCACATTTGTACTCAAGAGAACCATCTGGTTCTATGGGTTCTCCTTCCTCCTCATCTTTATAGTGAATTGCAACCTCCTCTTCCACAGGCACTGGGAATGAAACTGGAGCCTGGGGAAGGAGAACAGCCATATTAATGAAATTCCCCATATCCTTGAATGCTTGGAGGAATTGCCATGCCTTTGCCATGTCCTCTACTAAAGGCATTCTCAATGTGTCCACTGACGGCTCCTTTCCTTCTTGAGAAGGAGGGACAGTAACATGTTTTTCTATTTGTTTTTTTTTGGCAGGGATCGATTCCGGTGTCTGCTGGAAGGCTCTTTTTACTGGATTCAGAGTACCCCCTTTTGGACACCCTGAGTTCTGAACCATCTTTAGCAGCTTTTCTGTTACGTTTGACAGGGACTGCTGCTTATTCTGAGGGTCTGGACCTTCCTCTGAGCTTTTTGAAGACGTGGAAGCAGACTAAGAATCCATAAAATCTTCTAATTTTATAGCCCTTTTCTTTTACGTTTTAGGGCAAAACATTATAGATCACAATTGGCAATATCATGGTCTGGACCCAGGCACTTTAAACACTGCTTATGGCAGTCTACCTTTGTCAAGAGGTGAAAACAGTGCAATTTTTAAAGCCTGTAGGTCCTGTCTTCTTTATCGGGTCTGTCCGTCATGCCAAACACTAATGACCCCACGAAGATACTTCTGGTTCTCAATAAAATAAACTGAAATACACAATAAGCCCACAAAATGTTAAAAAGGGCTCAAAAGTGAAAAAACGTGGTTCAGTTCCTCAGACACAAAAACCACAAGTAATGTATACTTCAAAAGAGGTTTCTTAGATAGAAATAGCAAAAAATATAGCTTCAGCTCCTTAAAACACAAAACCGGGAATAATTTTAAGTAAAACCACAAAGCACCTTAAGAAAAATTGTTTATTTACTTTTAAAAGTTTTGAATAGCGGTTCTCTTAAAGCAGAAAATGCACCGAGAACGGCCTTCTCCGATTCCTGGGAACCAAGCGGGAACTGGAGAAAAAAAAACAAGCTACTCACCTGTAAATGTAGTTCTAGGAGAGGTATATGGTGTACATCCACACTTCAGGCAGAATTCCTTTCCCCTTTAAATCTGGCTGGAACGTCTTCAAGCTAGCTCCTCCCACCCACCCACCTGGGTGGCATCCTCCTCGGCACCACCCAATGACGTCAGATCTGACCCACTGGAAACCAGACCAGTGCGCCACTTTCCAGGAGAGGTTGGGTGGGTTGGGTGGATGTACACCCTATATACAGGTTACTCACCTTTTACAGCAGTTCTAGGAGTGGTATATGATGTTCATCTACACTTCTGGCAGTCTCCTTTCCCTTTAAGAACTTGCCAGAAAGTCTTCAAGCTGGATCCTCCCACCCACCCGAGTGGTAACTCCCTCGGCTCCGCCCCTTGACACCGGATCTTGCCCACTGGAAGCAGTTGTGTGCGCCAAAGCCAGGGGAGGTTGGGTGGGCCCATGTGGATGAACATCATATACCACTCCTAGAAAGTACAGTTCCGTACTTATTGTAACGGTAGATCTTCAAGGTATCTCTTGCAGCAGGTAATACACTTGGGTCATCACCAGAGGGCGCTGTGGTGCATGGCAGCTCTCTTCTAACAGTCTTTTTCCGGGGGCCGCCCACACATGACATCATCATTCTGCTCCTATATAAGAGTGGGCAGTCCCGGCTATCCTCAGTTCCCTGCTGGATTCAGCTCACTAAGCGAGGACCAAGGGAGATCCGAGGTACCATAGGTATCCATTCCCATATGTATTTGGATCAGAAGTCATTCTCTTAGAGAAGGAGAGGGATGGAGGGAGGGATCGTACCTGTTGCAAGAGATACCCCTCGAAGATCTACCATTACCGTAAGTACGCAACTGTACTATCTTCCACAGGGATAATCTCTTGCAGCAGGTAATACACTTGGGATGACTCCCAAGCAGTAAACCCAGGAAGGGTGAAAAGTTATGACAAAAGGCCCTGTAGGATGGCGCGGCCAAAGGCCGTCCTACGGCACGAAGCAACATCTACGTTATAATGCTTCATGAAAGTACGTATTGTGGACCATGTGGCTGCATTGCTGATATCTGTGATAGAAGCCCCTTTGAAGCAGGCCGCTGTTGTGGCCATGGCTCCTGTAGAATGGGCTTGGACAGGTCCTGGTAATGTTTTGTTATATTTCTTGTAACAAAAGGTTATACAACGTGCCAACCAGTTGGAGAGGTCTGTTTAGGAACTGGAAAGCCTTCCCTGGTTGAGGCAAAGGTAACAAAAAGCTGAGTTTTTCTAACAGATTTGATACGATTTATATAGTATCTCAAAATACGATGGACATCTAAGGTGTGTAGGATGTATTCTCCCCTATTAGAATGCTCAGGGTAGTAAACTGGCAATTCTATGGACTGATTTAAGGTGTGTTCTGAGATCACCTTAGGTAAAAAAGAAGGATTTGTTTCGAAGAGCCACTCTGTCTTTGTGAAAGATTAAGTAAGGCTCTCTACACATTAGAGCATGAAGTTCATTAATACGGTGAGCTGAATTGACAGCAACTAAGAATACTGTCTTCCAGGAAAGGAAGCGGAGGTCGCCAGTAGCTGCCAGTTTGAAAGGTTCGAGGGTCAGCTTTTCCAATCTGAAATTCAAGTCCCAGGGAGGGGTGGGCTGTCTAATGGGAGGTTTGAGGTGTAACATTCCTCTTAAGAACATCTTGGCAAGATGGTGTTGATAAAGTAGTCTCCCTTCTAAAGGCTCATGAAAGGCTGAGATAGAGGCCAAATGAACCTTAATAGAGTAGTAGCTCAAGCCTGTCTCGGCAAGAGAAGCCAAGTAGTCCAATACCTTAGTCAACAGACATGAATAGGGGTTCAATGACCGGGAAGATTAGGCAAGTCTCTCTACACATCAGGGCATGAAGCTCGGATACACACCATGCGGAAGTGATGGCCAATAAAAATAGTGTCCTCCAAGAAAAGAAGCGGAGGTCGCAAGTGGCCACCGGTTCGAAAGGGTCAAGGGTCAATTTTTCCAATAGGAAATTCAAATCCCACGGAGGGGTGGGTCGTCTAATGGGAAGTTTGATATGTAACATTCCTCTTAAGAACATTTTTGGTAAGATGATGTCGATACAGTAGTCTCCCTTCTAAGGGCTCATGGAAGGCCGAGATGGATTCCAAATGAACTTTAATAGAGGAGTAGCTCAAACCTGTCACAGCAAGCGAAGCCAGATAGTCCAATACTTTAGTCAGTGGACATGAATAGGGGCTCAACGACCGGGAAGCAGCCCACATGGAGAAGCGTTTCCATTTAGCATTATATGTTTCCCTGGTAGATGGTTAGTGTGAAGCCAGCAGAATATTGGCCACTGGAGAGGAGATTTGAAGACGAGCTATGAAAGCAACCTCAGGAGCCAAGTGTGAAGGTGTAGTGACTTCAGGTTGGGAAGAAGAAGGGTCCCCTGATCTTGAGTCAACAGATCTGACCAGATCGGCAACGGAATGGGGTCTGCTAATGAGAACTGTTGAAGTAGGGGAAACCACACCTGCCAAAGACACAGAGGGGCCATGAGGATCATGGTGGCAGGTTCAAGTTGCAGTTTCAGTAGAGTGCATTGCAGGAGTGGGACGGGGGGAGCATATAAGAACAATCCTGTCCACGGTTGGGACAAGGCATCTATAGACTGTTCCTTTCTGTTCGGGATAATGGAATAGTATCTGGGGAGTTGGTGATTGTTGGGGGAGGCAAAAAGGTTGAGGTGCGGGGTCCCCCACAATTGAAAGATCATCTGAAGAATTTTGTGATGGAATTACAGCTGTAAAATAGATCTGGGGCTACCTCTCTGGTGCTATCACCTCTCCCTGAACAGATGGCTTCCAATAAATTGAAAAGACACCAAGCAAAACTGCAGTTTGGAGCCAGGGTGCCGACCAACAGAATCGAGAGCGCTCCACGCAGCTCTGGGCCTTTCTCTCCAAGTGCCATTGCAGATGGCACGCAGAATGAGTCTAGTACAATGGATCTCACTAAGTCGTTGGCAGGAATCCCCGATAGCCTGGCACAAATGCAGAGGGATATGAAAGCAGGATTTCATCATTTAAATACGCAGTTTACCCACGTTCAGTCCATGGTTACCACCCTGACAGAAACCACGACAATGCAGACGTCGCAAATTTGCGAGCTGGAACGGAAAGTCTGCAACATGGAGGACTCCTACGCGCGAGTAATGGCTGAGAGAAACAGCCTGATGTCTTCCATTGCTGACCTTCAAGAGCGCTTAGATGATCAGGAAAATCGCTCTCGGAGATCCAACATCTGAATTATCGGGCTGCCTGAGGGTCTAGAAGGGCGTAACCCCAACGTAGGAATAAATTGCTGGCTTATAAAGCAATTGGGCCTCCTGGAGGAGGCCATGGGGTTCGAAATTGAGCATGCACATCGGGTGGGCCCACCTCCTAATCCCAGGGATTGTCTGTGGCATTGCTTAATTATGTATCTGAGATTTGGGGACAAGGAGACAGTGCTGCAGAAGGCCAGGGAAGTTGGCCCCTTAAAGGCTGAAAACACTACAGTGTATGTGTACCAGGATTACAGTCGGGACCTCCAGATGAAGAGATAAAAGTTCAATCCAGTTAAAAACAAGCTTTACAGACTGGGCTGGAAATTTTCTTTAGCATACCCGGCTCATTTGCCGGTGGACAGACCCGGTCAGAGCCCTCGTTTCTTCACATGCCACAAATTAGTGGAGAAATGGCTCGAGGAAGAGGAGACCATGAAAGATCATGCGAGGCCCAATGACGAGTGAGTTAAGTACAAATAATTATAGTAACTGCACTTGCTACTGGTTTTGATGCGGTTGTTGGTTATATTTGTATGGTTAGCCTCTCTGTTTAAATATCCCTGGGGATCTTATTTCTTCCTTGAGTGTAACACATTGCCCTTGATGGTGCTAAGCAGCTTGGACAACTGGGGCTTGGTAAAGGGAATTGCAACTCCTTTATTGATACCCCCGACCGAATCTGGGGATTCGGGTGCCAACGGGGAGTACTCCTTCCGTCCTGAATATATTTGATCTAGGAACTTAGTGCAAGTGTTGGTGCCACTGGACTTCTTATATTTATTTATTTATTAAATTTTGTTAACCAGGTAAGCCCACTGGGCCCCGAAGGTCCCTTTTTCAGGAGCGATCCGGAGTTAGTTACACAGAGCTGAGCAAGTACAATCAAGAAATACATGGTAGGACATTACGTACAGGAGTTCAATGACATTGTACAATAATCATTGGGGAGGGCTGTGACATACAACACAACAACAGTGGCATCTATTAGATTTAGGACAGGTAGTACATTAAAGTATACAAGCAATACAGTATAGGACAAAAAGGTACAGGGTTACATTGGGAATGACAGGTTTTCATAGACGAGGGCAACTATTTACAGGGTAAGTACACAAGATCAACAGTGGCAGCTTGATGCCAGTTAGTGCAGTTAGGCTATCCGTGGCCAGGTTATAGGGGGTGTGAATTAGCTAGCCTTCAGGACACACGCAGGAGCTGAGATTCAGGAGATGAGCACGTAGTCCCATCTGAAAGATCGCTACGGAGGGGGGCTTCTTGGAGTTGACAGGGGATCTTGTTCCACAGCGCAAGAGCTATACGGGCAAAGGATTTGCTGCCGGCTGCGGATCTGGACCTGGGTAGTTCAAGCAGTGTTTTGCCCGAAGTGCGGAGGGGCCTGCTGGGCCACATTGGGGTGAGTAGCCCAATTAACCCTGCGGGGGGATCATCGGAGAGGAGCTTATATGTCCAGTTTAACAGGGGTTACTGAAGCCTAAGACTCAGGGTGGGCCATTTGAGTGTGACAAGGGCTTCACAGCGGTGGGTCCTTGGATGGGCTTTTGTGGCGAATCGCGCGACTTTGTGATACAATGTCTGTAGTTTGCCATGGTCGAGCTTTGCGATGCCGAGTAGGGTTGGGGCCGCATAGAAAAGAGTAGGTAGGAGGACACTCTGAGCGATTGCCAGTTTTGTCTCAGGTATCATATTGGCGCTTAGACAATAGAGCAGCCCGAGTTTTTGGTGGATGCTTTTTTGTCACCAGATCTACATGGTCTAGTGTAAGATCCAGGTATCTGAAGGATTGGACCACCTCGATAGTAGAGCCAGATGTGGTGACCAATGGTAGAAGATGTGCCCGAGAGGGACCCTGGAATTTAGGACCAAACAGGAGTGCTTTGGTCTTGTTAGGGTTAAGGACCAGGTGATTCTCAACCAGCCACGCTTCAGCCTGGGTGAAGTCAGCCTGGAGCAGGGGTCCTAGATCATCCAGGTGCGGCGCAGTTGTATAGAATACTGCATCATCAGCGTACTGCACCATGGAGCTACTGCCACAGTGGTGCCAGAGGTCGTTGACGAACAGGGAGAACAGGAGCGAGCCCAGGATGGAGCCTTGGGGCACCCCCTCATTTAAAAGAAGAGGGTCGGAGGTTGCACCTCTCCACTTGGCCTGCTGGAAGCAGTCAGTCAGGTAGTTGCGGAACCAGTTCAGGGAGTGTTGGTCCAGTCCAAGTGTGCTCAACTTGGTTAGTAAGAGTGGGTGGTCTACCAGGTCGAAAGACTTGGTCAGGTCTATAAAGACTGCCCCCGTTGGGGTGCCCTTGTCCAAGGCAGCTAGGACGTCGGAGGTGAACCTGATGAGGGCAGTATCAGTCCTGTGCTTTTGATGGAAACCATGCTGTGAAGGGGCCAGAGCTGATTATCTTCCAGGTAGTTCCTCAGTTGGCCGTATACGAGCAGCTCCTGTATCTTTGCCAGGTGGCAAAGAGTAGAGGTGGGTCTGTAGTGGCCAACTGGTTCTCTGGATCCACCCTTGTGGATTGGGACCACATGGGCCTGTTTCCACGTTTTGGGGACTACTCCCTCCTGCAGGGATCTGTTTATTAGCATAGTGACAGGTAAGGCTATAGCTGGGGGCAGCAGCTTCAAGCAGCCGAGGGTTTAATCCATCAGGTCCCAGTGATCCCATGGGTTTTAAGGATTGCAGGAAGTGTAACACTTCTTTGATGTGCATGGTCCTTAGGTGGAAGTGGGGAGTTGGGGGGTCCTATGTTTCCATGACCGGGGAACCCTGATGACGGTGTTGGCGGTCGATTCTGAAGGTGCCCAGGTCCGAGAAGAAGCTGTTGAAGGCCACGGCGGCCTCTCCTCCGTCAGTTAAGGTTAGGCCGTTGCAGGTTATATTGCCCTGCTGTGGTTTGTTTGTGCCTTTTAACAGGGAGTTGATTCTATTCCAGAAGGGCTTGGGGTCAGACAAGGTATCCCACTGAAGGGCTTTGATATAGGCCCTTTTAGCAGATTTTGAGGCTTTCTTGCACTTGTTCCGCAGGGACCTATAGTCAGCTAGGTCTACAGCACTAGTGGAACACCTGACCTTTTTCCAGGCCTGTTTATCATTAGGGATTTCAGCTCACGCGATATCCATCTATGGCATTGCCCTTTCGCCAGTCTTTTCCGTACCGAGGCGTGAAGACTGGCCACCGCAGAGAAAGTATACTGGAAGTACTGAGCAGCTTCATCAATACTGCCTACTAGAGTTAGTGGCGCCCAGGTGGCGTTTCTCAGTGAGCTCTGGAAGGTCTCAGTGGAGAAGCCAGAGGTCTCTGGCTACTATGAGCCTGGGAGGAATCCTGGGCGGCCTGTTCTTCCAGATGCAGAAAGTGGGGGAGTGGTCACTCAAGGCATCAGACATCATGCCAGCCACTTGGATGTTGGCTGGGAGACTAGGATCCAGTCAAATGTGGAGTGGTTCCCAGGTTTTAGATTTTGCCTGGTGAACTCTGTTATGACCTGTGTCAGGTTAGCTTCAAGGAGCGAGGCCCTGTGGGCTTGCTCGGTGGCAGGATCCCACCTCAGGTTGTAATCCCCTAAGACCAGCAGCTCCGCGGGTGGAGACCCTGTGAGGGAGCATGTTAGGTTCTGAAGGGCAGTACTACCACCAGTTGGGGGGTTATAAATGCAGCCTATGGTTAGGTGTTTTGCATGGCCCAGTATGACTTTGATGAAGAGAGATTCGAACCCTGAGGAGCTTGGCAGGTCGATAGAGGATGGGGAGGCCGCCAGTGAGGAGCTCACATAAATTAGGACACCCCCTCCTTTTTTTCCCTCTCAGTCCTTTCGGAAGGTGCGGTAATTGGCCAGCTCCACTTCATGAGGGAGAATGTGAGGCTTCAGCCAGGATTCAGAGATGGCAAGCACATTTGGCCTATACACCTCTACCCAGGACTGGACCTTGTGCATCTTGTGTCGCAAACTACAGACATTCATGTGAGTGATTCTCAGGCCTCTGGCGAGATGCCATGTGGGGTCCCTGGGGAACCCCAGAGTCGAGTTAGCAAAATTAGGCCCAGGATTGGGTTGGACATCGCCCGAGCTCATTAGCAGGGTGAGCACAATGAGGCGGAGGACCCCCTGCCGGATTTGGGGAGGCAGTGTAGTACGCTTTTTGCTCACACCTGCTAGAATGTGGTAGCAGGCTCCCCTAGATGTTAGGCCATGCATCAAGATCAGGGTATCTGGAGTAGTAATTGCAGGACATAATGTTAGGTGCGGGAGGTGGCAGCCTGGAGTTCCCCTATGCAGGTTCGGGTCGAAGCTGTCGCACATAGTTTTGTCTACCCATGCTAGCACCGCAATGTACAAGAGAACCATGCCATGGACCCTAAGAGGGGCAAGGCTTGGGTAGTATCATGGGCCCTGTAGGTTCCAGTGCTGTGGCCGAACTGCTTCCAGTTGAAGCTTTGAGCTCCGGGCCTTCTGCCCCATATTGTAGGCAATGGTGAGCGAGTTGATACCTCATTCCTGCCCTCAAGTTGAGGGCACCTTTGGAGTGGTGGCGGTAATGCCATAGGGGCTTTAGGCTGGGATACTTGAGTGGGTGTGGTTCGTTCCTCACAGTGCAGTGAGCCAGAGTAAGCAGCACTCCACCTCTGTTAGCCTGAGATCTAGGCTGGAAAGTGCCTTGCAATAGGTGGTAGACAGCAAATCGGGCAGCCCTGCGAGGGTGGCCTCTGGCGGTAGCAACTGATAAGTTGCGAATGGGAAAGTGAGCTGATAGGCTCAGGTGCTCACGACTCAGGCTGAGGAGAGCTGTTAGCTACAATTGCATGGGGAGGAGATGCCTTCTGAGGCCCAGGGGTATCGATCAGAGACCTTAGCAGAACCTGACTTCTATGGAGAACTATGCTTGGCCCCACGGGGCTGTCTACTGAGAACCCCAGTATATACTGCTGCTGTCCTTATAAATGGCCCTCCACGCCCGACCATGCCTGGGGGCACGGGTTTCAGCGGGCCGACACCTACTTCGATATGGAGTTTCCATGCACCAGTTGTCTTGGAGCACCAGGGCACACCACATATATGCCACGTTGTGACCATTTCTGGCTTACTGGGATACTATAAGAAAAAATTACTCACCTTAGGAATGTTGTTTCTTCTAATGGAGTCTTGCTGTATTCTGACTATTGCAGTTAGGTCCTGCCTTTCAACTGCCCCGGAGAACAAAAAGTTAAACTTTCCATGGCCAGCATGGAATGTTCACCGTGAGCTCGGTTGAAGCCCCTGTCTGCTGTTGTTTAAACTCCAACCGTCAGATCTTTACGAGCAATACTACTAGAAGTTCTGTGGAAACTGTAAACTACACTAGCCAACTGGCAACTAAATTTATATAAAAGGATTTTTTGGTTTCAAAGCAAAGATTCAAGTCAGGAAACCCAAAAAACAAAACACATCCCAAAACACAACACTCACCCAAAATAAAGGAGGGTGAAAAGGGACACCCCTAGGGTGCCAACACTGCTCCTGCCCACCCACATCCCAAAACCCAGGTTCTGAGAGGGGAGGCAGGGGGAAGGTCAGAATACAGCAAGACTCCATTAGAAGAAACAACATTACTAAGGTGAGTAATTTTTTCTTCAAACAACATGAAGACTTGCTGTATTCTGACTATTGCAGACTACCAAGCAGTACTTCCATGGAGGAGGGACAGAACCTACTTTGGAAACAGGCTGTGAAGTACTGCTGTGTCAAACCGTGCATCACTTCTAGCCTGGATATCCAGAGAGTAATGCTTGGTGAATGTATGGACTGTTTTCCAGGTGGCTGCTTGACAAATTTCTAAGATAGGAATATCCCTGGCAGCAGCCAGGGAAGCAGCTGTACCTCTAGTAGAGTGAGCCCTCAGGACTGAGGGTGGAGTTCTACCCAGTTTTTCATAGCAGAATTGTATACAAGAAACAATCCACCTGGCAATAGATATCTTAGTGGCAGGTTTGCCCTTACCAACCTCTCCATATGTGAGGAACAATTGGAGGGACTCAAACCTGTGACCCTTGGTGCGCTCTACGTAGTAGCTGAGGGCCCTTTTAACATCCAAGCTGGGCAGCCTCCTCTCTCCAGAGGAGGAATGGTCAGTGAAGAAAACAGGGAGAGACATAGACTGGTTAAGGTGGAAATCTGAAACCACCTTAGGCAAAAACTTCCTGTTAGTTCTTAGGACCACTTTCTCTCTATGGAAAGAGATGAAATCAGGCTCCACTGACAGGGCTTGCAATTCACTAATATGCCTGGCAGAGGTAATGGCTACCAAAAACACAGTTTTCCAAGTCAAGTACTTAAGCTCTGCAGAGGACAAAGGCTCAAAGGGTGGTTGCATAAGCTGAGCAATGCAAACATCAAGGTCCCAAGCAGGAGCAGGGTGCCCAAAGGGGGGATTGGTGTGCAGCAATCCCTTGAAGAACTTACAAAACACAGGATGGGCTGACAGAGGAGAGGGCTTGCCTACTGACAAGAAGGCAGAAACAGCTACCAAATGCACTTTAAGTGTGGCTGGCCTATGGCCTAGGCCATTGAGATGGACCATATAGTCCAGAACCGTAGGCAACTCAGCAGATTCTGGAGAAATATCCTTATTAGAACACCAAATAGTGAACCTTTTCCATTTGGAATTGTAAGTCTTTCTAGTGGAAGGCTTTCGAGAAGCCTTAAGGATATCCAGAACCCCTTGAGAAAGATGCAGATCAGCAGACTCTAACTCTTCAAGAGCCATGCCTTGAGATTGAGAGACCTGAGGTTCGGGTACCAAATCCTCCCGAGAGGATGTCAACAGGTTGTAATTCCTGGGAAGAGACAGGGGAAGGTGGACTGCTAAGGACAGTAACAGGGGGTACCAGGGCTGCCTGGCCCAGTCTGGAGCAATCAGAATCACTTTGCATGGTTGTAACCTTATCTTGACTAGTACCTTGAACAGGAGAGGGAAGGAGGGGAAAAGCATACAGAAATTTCCCTTTCCAATTCAGAATCAGAGCATCCAGGGGACTGAGCCCAAGACTGGGGTCTGCAACAAAAGAGAGGAAGTGTGATTGTCTGGGGCTGCAAAAGATTATCTGTGGAGTGCCCCATCTCGAGAAAATCACTTTCAAAACTAGGGGATCTAGGGTCCATTCGTGATGGCCCTGGGATATCCTGCTGAAAGCATCTGCTAGGACATTGTCCTTCCCTAGGAGGTGAACTGCTATCAGAGAGGTTTGCAGGGAATAGGCCAGGGACCACAACTTCCTTGCCTCTGTGCACAAGGCCGTAGACCGAGTGCCTCCTTGCTTGTTGATGTACCACATTGTAGTGGTGTTGTCTGTTCTGATCTGGACCACCTTGTTCTGTAAAGATTTGGAAAAGGCTTGCAGTGCCAGAAACACTGCTCTGAGTTCCAAGAGATTGATGTGAAGCAGAGATTCTTGAGGTGACCACAGCCCTTGGGTGGAAAGATCCCCCAGGTGGGCTCCCCAGCCCAGCAGGGAGGCATCTGTGATGAGTATCACTGAATAAGACTGAGTGACAAAAGGAACTCCTTGTCTCAAATTGTCCTGATCCTGCCACCATTGCAAAGCCCGGATCAGGGTTCGAGTCACTGGGAATAGTTTGGTAAGGGAATCTTTTCTTTGGGACCAGAAGGCTCTCAAGCCACTTCTTTGTAAAATATAAAGTGGGAAGGGGACTCAGAAAGCCTAGGAGGAGAAACACCTGAAGGTCTGTCTGGGGAGATGTCCGGGTCAGTAGGCACATCCAGACTTTCATAATCACCATCATCATCCTCATACTCTCGCTCCCCCTCATCCGGTTCATAAAATTCTTCTGAGGTGTAATCCGGAACCGGGGGAACCGACCAAACTGAACCCCTGCCAGATGGTGCTGGTTCGGGCGGAACCGAGGTAAGCGATTGCACTATTCTTATCGCCTTGGCTATCTCATCAGCGGTCGGAGTATGAATTTCTGGATCCGAACCGGACGATTTATCTTTTCCTTTAACAGGAACCAACTCCTCAGAATCTGCTCTCCTCTTGCCCGAAGAAGTATCGCCTGGTTCATGGAGTATTCCTTCTGGTTCGCCAGAACCGAACCGGCTGGCCATCCGGTCAGTGGACTTCTCGGCCTCCTTTCCTCAGTCTACCTACTCTCTTATCCAGGGTAGCTTTGGGAAAATTCTTACAAATTTGGCAGTCTGAATCGAGGTGGTCAAACCCCAGACAATAAACACAGGTGGTGTGGGATCAGCCTTAGCAAAGGCTTCCCACACACTGCAGTGTTGAAAACCCAATGGACCAGTTTTCTTGGGTTTCTGAACATGGCCAATCCTATCCAAAACGCACTTTTTCTCGCGCAATCCGCCAGGCAAGACTCCCCTATCGGTTCCTGACCATGTTACGGGTCTTGGAAAAAAACGTAATAAAATCCATTTTTTTTTAGAACTGATACGGACCAGTAACCACACTCTAAGTAAATTCACAAACCTTTTTTTTTTTTTTTTTTAAAACCGATCGGTTCAGCCGAACCAATCCGATATTTACAAGTTCCACACAGAAACTAAACGCAAAACCTATCTAGTACTCACGGTACCACAGACAGAGACTTAAACTGACACTTTAACCGACTTTTTCGAACCGAGCAAAGGAGAAATCTCCAGAGCGACTGTTCAGTGAAGCGGAGTAAAGAATCTGACGGTTGGAGTTTAAACAACAGCAGACAGGGGCTTCAACCGAGCTCGAGGTGAACATTCCATGCTGGCCATGAAAAGTTTAACTCTTTGTTCTCTGGGGCAAGTGAAAGGCAGGACCTAACTGCTATAGTCAGAATACAGCAAGACTTCATGTTGTTTGAACAACTGCTTTAGGCCAACTACAAATGTTAAAACTGTTGTCAATTTATTTAGTATCATTGTTAAGTGGGGTCTTGGTTCTCTTATTACCAGACCGAAAGTTTAGCACTGTTCTCATTTCTAGTTACACAGCTGACCTGTTTCTTTTTTTTTTTTTTTTGCCTATGGGTCACCACCCCCATTCCAACAGAATGGCTAGCAGTAAAGGCAGGCTTACATACCTGCCTATTGTTTGTAATGGGAATGCTGGTGGGTTTTTACCCGCAAGAAGGGGGGGGCTCCAGTCCCATTTGGACTGAAGCTGGAATTTGTTGTTAGTGTACTGGGGGGGAATGTTATTTGTGGGAAGGGAGGAAGTGCCCGGGTTATAGGGGGCCAGAGTATGCAGCCCTTTTTTTTCACTTGTGAGAGAAGGGAGGCGCCATTTTGGAATCACCATAATTTGCTGTCACAGGTGCGTGCTGAGCTGGGGCCTCCTTTAAGGGCGTTATTACTGGTCCAACTACTCTGGCTACAGTGTTGGGGAGAGCTGTGGGGACATTTGAGTTGGTTCTTGGGGGGGGTGGTTGGGATATACGGGGAAAAGAGTGTGGAGGCCTACTTGTTACATACGAGAATGACATGTTGTTGTAGACTGATGTTTAATGATGTGGGATGATGTTAACTGTATCTCCTGGAATACTAATGGCCTTACATCTATTGTGAAACATAAGAGGGTTATGGCAGAGATCCGTAGGCGTAAGGGGGTGCTGGTCTTACTGCAAGAGACCCACTTTTCTAACTCGGAATCACAAAAAACTGCTGACTCTATGGGTGGTACTTGGGTATCCTCGACTTTCTCCTCTAAAGCCTGGGGGGCTTCCATTTGGCTCCCCAGGGGTTCCCCACTACAAATTTTGGATAAACTGGTGGATCCATTTGGCCGTTATGCTCTGGCACAGATGGAGGTCCCAGGTAAAGGAACCATGTTGGTAGGCTCCATATACGCCCCAATGTGGAAAACCCAGGCTTCTGTCAGAAACTAGCCTAGGACACGTCCTGCTGGGAGGGCCCCTGGATCCTTGGTGGTGATTATAACTGTGTCACTGACACAATTCTAGATCGCTCTAATACAACCCGAGTTCATAAATCTCACAACGCAAAAGCACTACAGGTTTTGCAAGGTGATTTCAACATGGTTGATGCCTGGCGCCACTTATACCTTATGGGGCGGGAATACAGTTTTTATTCTCATGCCCACAATTCTTATGCCAGCATTGATAGGTTGTTGCTCTCAAGTGCTCTGGTAACTCTGGTGGGGGAAGCAGGGTACCTGCCACTTCTAATATCAGACCATGCCCTCCACTATATTAGCATTTGTGGAATGGGGCCCCCTGCTGGTGCCAGAGCCTGGAAACTAGATCTGCTTCTCCTGCGGAATTAGGAATACCTGACATACATGGGGGCAGCCTTACAGGAATTCTTAAAATTTAACCACCGGGGTGACACCTCTCATTCCACACGCTGGGAAGCATTTAAGGCATATGTAGGATGGCAGACTATTTATTTCGAGGTGCAAGCAAAGCGAAGCACCACTAGAGAACTAGAATTTCTCAGGAGTAAAATCACGGCATGTGAAAGGGTTCATATGTTGAACCCCACAGCAGCCCTATACAGTATTGTCCAGAGGTTGAAATGGAAATTCAACACCCTCTCTAGTGTACAACTGGAGAGAACTATCCTTTTATCTAATGTGGGACAGTATTTTGATGGGGATAGGGCTGGAAAATACCTCGCCTGGCAGCTTAAGAGGAGGGAATCTGCCAAATCTATAAGTCAAATTCAAGATGCCCAAGGGAATGTAGTAAGGGGTACCAGGGAAATAGGGGATACGTTTGGTGCCTATTACAAACTACTCTATACCTCAGAATGTACTCCTATGCAAGAGGACTATGACCAGTTTTTTGCTGAGGCCCCCCTTAATAAAATTGGTGAGGAGGAAGCTAGGAAGTTGGATTCCCCCATAACTGTACAAGAAATAAAGGCAGCACTGAAGTCCTTAAAAAGTGGGAAGGCACTGGGGCCTGATGGCCTACCCATTGACTTTTATAAATCCTTTGAGAGCCACATCCTGGAACCCTTGTTTGACGCCCTTGAGGAAGGTTTACGGAAGGGAGAGTTACCCCCATCCACACGTCTGCAACCATTACAGTTCTACCCAAACCGGGTAAAGACCCAGCACTGTGCTCATCGTACAGGCCAATCCCACTGCTCACTGCTGACTATAAAATACTGGCAAAAGCCCTTGCATCCAGACTGGAGTGATACCCCCATCGGTTGTGCATCCAGATCAGTCTGGTTTTGTTAAAGGTTGCATGGGTAAACACAACATTTGGCGCACTCTCAATATCATACTTCGATGGGCACGAACTAAGAGATCCCATGGAGCAGCTTCCAACTGTGTGGAATGGGGATATTTTTTAATACCCTAGGTAGACTAGGGGTGGGCCCTGCCTTCAGTTCATGGGTGCGGGCATTATATCAAGGACCCTTGGCTCAGGTTCTTGCTGGGGGGCGTACTGTCGAGTCCCTTCCATCTGGGCAGGGGTACAAGACAGGGATGCCCGTTATCCCCTCTACTATATATACTGTCACTGGAACCCCTGGGAGCAACTCTAAGGGCACACGCAGGGATCAGAGGGTTCTAGGGTGGGGGTAGGGAACATAAAATCAGTATGTACGCCGACGATCAACTATTGTACTTGCAGAACCCTGCTGAGGACCTGCCGGCTGTACTCAAATTAAGGCGCACCTTTGGTGCTATATCGGGGCACAAAGTCAATTGGTCCAAGAGCGAGCTCCTGCCAGTGGGTATTCTGGATTGTGCACAGCTGATAGCTCAACTGGGAGGGCTCCAAATGGTCCAGACATTAAAATATCTAGAGGTGCAAATCTCCGCATATTCAGGGGACCTATACAAACTGAACTTAAAGCCACTCTTATCCAATATTGCTGAGGACTGCAAAAGGTGGACAGCCCTGTCTATTTCGCTGCTGGGTAGAGTTATAGAAACATAGAATTTGATGGCAGATACGGACTGCTTGGCCCACCCAGTCTGCCCATTCCCCTACCAGATAGATAAGCTGCAGATTCTAGTTAATCAACAGTTTACTTCCTCCTACCCCCACTAGAATTGCCTTATGCCTGTCCCATGCATTCTTGAAGTCTCCCACTGTTCCTGACTCCATAACTTCCTCAGGAAGGCTGTTCCATGCATCCACAACTCTCTCTGTGAAAAAAATACTTTCTAACATTACCTCTGAGCCATCCCCCCCTCTATCTTCAAATTGTGCTGCCTTGTTCTTGCACATCTCTTCTTCTGAAAGATACTACCCTCCTGTACTTTGTTAATTCCCTTGAGAAACTTGAAAGTTTCTATCATGTCCCCCCTCTCCCTCCTTTCCTCAAGGGTATACATATTAAGCTGTTTTAGTCTCTCCTCATGTGTCTTCTAGTACAGACCTTGCACCATTTTGGTTACTCTCATCTGAACAGCCTCCACTCTATGTCTTTGCTGAGATGGGGTCTCCAGAATTGCACGCAGTACTCCAGATGGGGGTCTCACTAACTGTCTGTACAGAGGGATAACAACTTTCTGTTTTCTACTGTTGATGCCTCTCCCTATGCATCCCAGTATCCCCCCAGCCCTCCTTACTGCCTTCTCACATTGTTTGCCCACCTTTAGGTCATCTGATAGAATTACTCCTAGGTCTCTTTCGATTTTTGTTGTTATTAACTCACCCCCCATTGTGTACTCTTCCCCTGGGTTTTTGTTTCCCAGATGCATTACCTTGCACTTATTTGCATTGAATCTGAGCTGCCACATATTTGACCATTCCTCCAACCTTGCCAAGTCCCTTTTCATTCTTTCCACCCCACCTTGTGTATCAACCCTGTTGCTGATCTTTGTGTCATCTGCAAAGAGACATACATTTCCTTCCAGGTGCTCTCCAATGTCACTTATAAAGATATTAAAGAGGACCGGTCCCAGTACTGAACCCTGCGGACCCGCTAGTTACCCTCCTTTCTTCACTATGGACCTCGTTTACTATTACCCTTTGTGTCCTGTTGTCCAGCCAGTTTTTTATCCAGGCTACCACCTTGGGACCCACTCCAAGGCTGGCTAACTTGTATATTAATCTTTTGTGTGAGACTGTGTCAAATGCCTTGCTAAAATCTAGGTAGGTCATATCCACAGCCCCTCCCTGGTCTACTACTTTGGTCACCCAGTCAAAGAAATCTATTAGGTTTGTCTGACATGACCTTCCTGCTGTGAAACCATGCTGCCTTGGGTCCTGCGCCCCACTGGCCTCTAGGTACTCAACAATTCTTTCCTTCAGAAGTGATTCCATCATTTTGCCTACCACTGAAGTCAAACTAACTGGTCTGTAGTTTTCTACCTCTGCCCTGTTCCCACTTTTGTGAAGTGGAACCACATTTGCCCTCCTCCAGTCCTCAGGTACCACTCCATCCTCCCATGATTTGTTAAAGAGAGTAGTCAGTGGTGTTACTAGTTCTACCCTTAGTTCTTTTAGTATTCTTGGGTGAATCCCATCAGGCCCCATTGCTTTTTCCACTCTCAGTTTCAAGAGTTCTTTCAAAACCCTGTCTTCTGTGAATGGACTGGTATCGAACCCCCATTCAGAGTTTCTCCCTTGTCTGGTTTAGGTACCTCCCCCTCCTCATCCGTTGTGAATACTGAGCAGAAATATTCATTCAGTATCCCTGCTTTTTCACTGTCAACCTCTGCCCACATTCCCTTCCCTTTATTAAGTCTCTGTATCCCTCCCTTGGTCTTTCTTCGCTCCCTAATATACCTATAAAAGGTTTTATCCACCTTCTTAACAGAGTTGGCTATCTTTTCCTCAGTTTGTGCCTTTTGTTATTCTGACTGCCTTCCCGCCTCCTTCTGCTTTAACTGATAAAGTTCTCTGTCCTGCTCCTTCTGTGTTTCCTTATATTTCCTGAATGCTATCCTTTTCTCCTTAACCGTCGTACAACTCTTTGAAAACCATAGTGTTTTTCCTTCGTTTTGTTTTATTGATTTGCTTCACACAGGCTTGCTGCATCATGGCGTGCTGTTTGATTATTTCCTAAGTCCTCCACCCCTCCTTCTTCCCCATTTGCTAGTGCTTTTCTGAGGCACTCTCTCATTTTCCCAAAGTCAGCCTTCCTAAAGTCCAATACTCTTGTTTTTGTATGGCTTGACTCCATGGCTGTGTTTATTGTGAACCACACTGTTTGGTGTTCACTTGTTCCCAGATGGCTACCCACTTCTAAATCTGAGATCCTTTCTCCTTCCCCATTTGAGAGTACCAGGTCTAAGATTGCTCCCTCCCGAGTGGGTTCCAACACTAGCTGTCTGAGGCATGCCCCCTGTAGGGCATCAAGAATTACCCTGCTTTTGGATGTGCCTGCAGCAAAGGTACTCCAGTTAACATCTGGCATATTCAGGTCCCCCAACAAAAATATCTCCCCTTTTTCTGCCATTTTAAGGATGCCTTCTATCATTTCCTTGTCCATTTCCTCCCCCTGAGATGGGGGTCTGTACAAACCCCCATGCGGATTGTGGTGCCATTTCCTGTCTCCAGGGTGACCCATAGTGACTCATCAACTTCCTGTTTACTCTTTAGTTCTGTTGCTTTAATCCCTTCCCTTCTATAGAGAGCTACTCTTCCTCCTCTTTTACCCACCCTGTCCCTCCTTTAGACTGTGTATCCTGGTATGTTGACATCTCACTCATGGTTCTCTGTGTACCATGTTTCAGTGACTGCCACAATATCCAGGCATCCCTCTTCCATCAAGGCCACTAGTTCAGAGAGCATGTTGCACAGACTGCGGGCATTGGTACTCATCGCCTTCCATTTATTCTTTATGGCCTTACCCCTTTTAGCCCCATCTGTATCCTTAACGCCTTTTTCTGCATTTATCCCTGTCCTGCTCCCTACTGACTTCTCTACCTTGGTGTTAACCTCTCTAGCTACTGAGTTTTGTTGGGGGAGGCTGGGATTTCCCTGCTCCTTTTCAGTGCCTCCCCCCTTGGCTAGTTTAAATACTTGCCAATGAAGCATTTAAATCTGTCACCTAGGATCCTGGTTCCACCCCTGGACAGATGCAGACCATCACGCCAGTATAAGCCTGCATCCCTTCAGGTGGCTCCCCAGTCCCCAATGAAGCCAAAACCCTGAGCTCCACACCAGTTTTTCAACCATTCATTGAATCCCATGGTGCGGAATAACCTAGCATCATCCTTGCCATAGACAGGCAGCACCTCCGAGAAGGTTACCGTACATGCTACTTGTCTAAGGCCCCTCCCCAACTCCACAAACTCCTCTTGCACCGCTCCCATTCACAGCCAGGTCATTTGCCCCTAGGTGGACAATGACATCCAGCTCCCTCCCTCGTGCGGCTGCTCCCACGATCCTGAGGATTCACTTCCTGCCCCTCCGAGCCGTGGCGCCAGGCAGGCACCTTACCTCCCTATCCCCTTCCTCCCCCACTTCTACCCCTCTAATGATTGAGTCCCCCACCTGGAGTTGTTTCCTTCCCCTGTGGGGTCTCGTGCCACCCTCCTGTAGGTCTCCTTTGTGAAGGTAACCAGCATCTTCCTTGGTCTCCACTGCAGTTGCCTCCATAGAGGAACCACTCTTTGCCAGAACAGCATATGAATTGTGGAGAGGTACAACTGCAGGGATGCACCTCTGTTCCACCACCCTCTCCCTCCCTGAGCCCACTTTGGTCCAACCGCTCCTCTTTCTTGGCAACCTCTGAGGTAACGGTGGTGGCCCTGGTGGTCCCTGGGTTGGGGAAGAGGTTTCAGGAATCCTAGCTAGGTTAGCCTGGAGACGGGCAACCTCCTCCCTCAGACCAGAGAGGTGCCTGCAAACAGGGAAGCATCGCAGCCTCCAGAATGTCTCCCGCAACACTGCTGCCCTACAGTCATTGCACTGCACCACTCCCATCTTGACTTATTTTGTGTCCCCTCTCCTGTTGCTTTGTATGCTTACTGTCTCCTCCCTCTATGTATTTTTACACTTACTTTCCGACTGCCTATGTGCCCTTACAACTCTCGCCCTTTCTGTTCTGGGACAGGAACTTCCTGTAGTCTTCAGTAGTCTCCTTCTTCTGTGCTTGTATTCAGACCTCCAGCAGCCAGGGGGGGATAAAGAGTTATTTTTTTTTTTTTTTTTAGGTTCCTTCAAGGTTGCTGAAACTAATGTGTCTTAGTGATCCTTCCTTTCCTACTGCCAAACAGGAAGTTCCTGTTGTCAGTCAAATTCAGTGGCTATAAAACTAGAACTGGCTTTGGGTGGGAGGAGGACAATTAGAAAAAAAAAAGCTGTAAAGTTCTAGACTGCTGTTTGCTGTGAAAGCAAAGCTCTCTGTCAAAAACAGCAGGAAGCTGTAACTGGAGACAGCTGCTTTTGTACTGCTAAGCCACACCCCCAATTAGATTCACCCTCTGCTCTGACTATGTAAATTAAGCTGATACAGCTCCCTTCCTCAGAGAAACACACAGTGACTTTCTTCTTTTTTTTTTTACTTAAATGAGACCCACTGCTTCTATTAGAGTATCTGTTTGCTTAATCCAAACAGGTACTAACTGTTGCTGAGATATAACTGATTTATCAGTAAAAAAAAGCTATAAAGTTCTAGACAGCTGTTATTTGCTGTGAAAACAAAGCTCTCTGTCAAAACATCAGCAGAGTTAGGGTTATTAAAATGTCTATATTACCTAGATTATTATACTTTTATCAAATTCTCCCTATTAGGATACCACAAACTCATTTTAAATACTTGGACGCCACACTGCATAAATTTTTGTGGCAAGCGGGACATGCTAAAATCCCAAGGGCTTCATTACAAAGAAAGCCCGATGATGGCGGAGTGGGCCTACCACATTTTAAATTTTACTATTGTCTGCCCAATTGGCCTTTATACCAGTGGGGGAATTAAGCTCTGACTGCCCGTGGCTGGGTCTAGAGGAAGATATGCTAGAAGGTAACTTTAGAAACAATCTGTTAGTTGGGAATCTATGGGGACATGGAGACAGTGCGATTATATAACCCCTTCACCGCTACCAGCTTGGCTATCTGGGCACATGCACATAAATGGATTCGGTATGTGGGGGGCAACTCCCCTAATCGTAGCATATTTGGCTTTATGCGACACGGGGGAAGGTGTACGGCCAGGGCGGTGCAGAGACTGTGGGCATGGCGGAAGAGGGGTCTGGTGGTAATTAATCAGCTATTTGAAGAGGGGCTGTTGAAGAGTTTTGCTCAAATCTGTGAACAGTGGAATATACCGACAAGGGACTTTTTTCTATATTTGTTAATTAGACATAGGTGTGGTGTCACCCTCACTGCTGCAAACAAATGGATAGACCCATCTCCGTTAGAGGAAGAACTGTTTCTCCCACAGCCAGCTAGTAAACCTGACTACTTATTATCAAACACTAATTGGTTCTCCACCCCAGATGTGCAATTCCAGCTTGGAAAAGTGGAGTGCAGACCTGTCCTTGCCTTTGAATCAAAAAACATGAAACTTGGCTTGCGCCCACTACCTCCACTGTTCTTGCAATAATAAGTTGCAGCAAATGCAGCTTTACTTTTTGCATAGGGTGTATGCAGCCCCTAAATGGTTGAACAGGATTGATGACACAAGATCACTTCTATGCCCTAAATGCACTGTAGCTGAGGCAGACTTTCTCCGCCTGTCACTCACCTGTCCCAAGGTGGCCCCTTTCTGGCACCAAATTCACAATATCATGTCTCAGGATCTAGGGTACTCCCTTTCTAAATTGCCTTTGGAATTGCTGCTGGGAGCTGATCCTTCCCATCCTAATTGGAGAATGTCCAACCCCCTATGGTCCATAGCACTAATAAACGCCAGGAGAACAATTGCACAGGTATGGCTATCCGCCTCTCCCCCCACAATTACAAGGTGGGTGCAGAATGTGAAGTCCTGCATGATGCAAGAACAGGCCCAGTTAGGGGCTCAGGGTAAGTAATCACATTTCTAGGCTGCCTGGGAACCCTGGCTCTCTACGGTGGAGGCTGGTGTTATCCCCAATTAAAGCTCCGATTTGGCTGACTGGTGGGGTGGGCAGTACCGAGAGGACATTGGCATATACGCCCCGTGGGCTCCACAACTCGATCCTACATGTGGCATCTGATGCGCACAGGAGACTGCAACAGCGCATAGGCCCCATACCCCCCCTCTTTCCCTTGTCTTCTGCCTTAATGTTGTATGATATTTACTATGCACATTTGACAAGCCATCTGCCCCTTTTATTGTCTGTTATTATAATGATAATCATTGTATAGAAATGTAACCCTCTGATGTTATGTTATGTACAATAGCCTATGATATGCATCAATAACTATGTATCAACCTGGATGTACCATAAGCTGTACTGAGCTCATAATGAAAAGATTTATCAAAAAAAAAAAAGAACTTTGTGATGAAGTGTCCACTCATGCATGGAGGACTGGCGACAGAGAACACTGGCCAGGGTAATGTGGTGTCCCGGTAGATGGACGGCTATCAATGATAGGTGTTGAAGTATGGCTCCTGCCAAACCGCCATGGTCTCCATGCAGAGAGTGCGGGACTTGGTACCTCCTTGTTTGTTCAGGTAGTACACCACTGAGTTGTTGTCTGATTGGATCAGTAGAGGCCCCAGGGAGAGGAGGGGAGGGGGCGAAAAGCCTGAAGGGCGAGGCGGACAGCTCTCATTTCCAGTAGATTTATATGAGGAGAAATGGAGAATCGGGGCAACCTGCCCTGTGTCCTGTAGGGATCCAGGTGTGCTCCCCAGCCATCGTGGGAAGCATCCATGGTCAACGTCTGCTGGGGAGGAGGGGACTGGAAGGGCATGCCTTGAGATAGGTTGGCACGCTGGGTCCACCAATTCAGGGCAGAGCGCAGAATGGGAGTGACCGATTTTGTTTTCGAAATCCCCTGTCTTTTGCTGCCACTGATTCTGAAGAGTCCACTGGACTGGTCTCATATGTAGAAGGGCAAAGGCCACTGTGGGGATGGCCGTGGCCATATGCCCCAGAAGGCGTAAGAGACATCTGGCTGTGATAAATTGTTGAGTTTGTATCTGGGAAGCCAGAGACAGAAGTCTGTCTTGTCTGTCGGCAGGGAGGTAAGCCCTGGCAGAGGCAGTATCTAGAATAGCTCCTATATACAGGAGTGACTGGGTAGGGGTTCGATTGGACCTGGGCCAGCTAACTGTAATTCCTAGGGACTGGAACAGAGTAAGGGTCGCCTGGAGGGACCAAAAGCAGAGAGGTTTCGGAGTCTGCTTTATTAAGCCAATCATCCAGGTGCAGGAAGATGAAATGTCCATCCCGTCTCAGGGCCGCCACCACTACCACTAGGCAGTCCAAGAAAAAAATGGGAGTAAAACCCCTGGTGACACTCCAACAGAGGGACATGGATAGGCAGCCTTCCAGAGAAGAAGAGCCTGAAATTGCTCCTCGAGAATGGGAATATGGTCGGGGGGGGGGTATGGGGGGAGGCACTGAGGTGAGTTCCAGCATGTGCCCCATCCTTATGATCTGAAGTACCCACTCGTCTGATGTTATTGCCTGCCAGGCCTCTAAATGGAGGGCAAAGTGGCTGCCCAGGACTTCCGAGGCCTGGTGGATGAAGCCTGGGCAATGCCCAAGTTGGTCACTGGGGAGTGGGCTGACCGGCTCCACCCATAGGGTAGGAGCGGGAGCCCTTAGAGGTAGGAGTGGCAGTCCTGGAGGAAGGCTGGGAATGACCACGGAATCTGCCTCTGTAGGTGCCTCTATGTTTACCACTTCTTTCTGATTGAAGAGAGGACTGGGAGCGGTACTGGTACGTTAGCTGTGAGGTATGATACATGCCATGAACCATACGTAAGGTCCGACCTGAAGCCTGGTGATCACCCAGAAGTGTTTGGATACCTGGACCAAAAAGTTTAGATCCATTAAAAGGGGCATTTATCACTTTATGTTGTACACCTGGTGTAAATCCTGATACACGTAGCCATGCGTGGCATCTCAGGGTAATCCCTGTGGCTGACATGCAGGCTGAAGTATCCACCGCATCATATCCTGAGCGAAGCAGGTGTCAAGAGATGGAATTGCCAGTTGAAATTGTAGCCAATAATTGGTCCTTCTCCTGAGATGGAGGGAGTTTATTAACTAGTTCTATAGCAGAGGACCAGAGGGTACGTTGGTATTTGACCATGTGTCCCATATAATTTAGAATTCTAAGATTCATGGTACCCACCTGGAAAACCTTCTTCCCAAGGAAGTCAAGTCGGCGGGACTCCTTATCAGGGGGTAATGAGCTTATGTGTTTTGGTCGTTTGGTACAATCATGAGCTGCTGTGATCACTACCAAGTCTGCTTCGGGGCTAGAGGAAAGAAAAGGATGATCAAGAGGAGCCTGGTGAAGACGATCCGCCTTTCTAGGGATGGCCGGAACCGCTGAGGGTTGGTTCCAAACTGCCAGTACAGTGTTCTTGTAAGTTCGTATAAGTGGGGGTACCACTACTATAGGCTCTTCAGGCAGTTCTAAATAATTTGCTATATCCTTTCTTTGTTTATCATGTTCGGTAGTTCAGAATCCCATGATTTTTTGAATTTAGACCATCATCTCATGAAAGAATGGGTCATCAGGAGGAGAGGCAGCTGCATGGCGGGAGGCATCTTCATGTAAGGAGGACATGGTAGAAAGAGAGGATGGGGGACGGGAGTCCAGGTCCTGTAGGTCAATATCCTCCAGATCCCTGGGAAAAAATTCCGAAAACTCTGCCTCTTCTGAAAAATGCTCTTTCTCATAGAAGGGAGGGGACCAGGGCGGAGAGGGTTCCCTGTCACCCTGGAAGCGTTTAGATGAAGGGGTAGGAGAACGGAAAGGGCGACTCACCTCCCCCAGAGTGGGAGGTTGAGAGTGCTTAATTACTTGTAGAACCTGTTGTACTACTGTGGCTATGTCCAATGTGGTAGAGGTAGGGGGTGGGGTAGGGGGTTTCTCAGAAACCAGGGGAATTGTGGAGAAAATAGGATGTGAGGTAAAAACAGGTTTAGCCCCTGGGTGGTAAAGTCCAGGGTCCCGATCCCTGTCCGACTGGCCCCTGTGAGAGAATGGCTGTAAAGGAGGAGGGGCAGTGGAAACTGCAAAACTAGTCCCCCGTCGACGGAACGACGACAGAATCAACACAGGGTTCCACGGAAACTGCTGAAAGGGTGCCAGAAAGTGCTGTTGACGAGACGGTGTAAACCCCCATCGACGAAGAAGCAGTCCTGGAGGGCACTGTTGATGGTGGAACAGCTGTGATGATGGCCGTCGACGAATGCCTGCCTGATAATGATTCGGATGATTTATCCTTGTCACGTTTATGCTTCTTATGTGAAGCAGTAGCAGGGGGCTCCTTGGGACGGGCCCCCTTTCCAAGAGAGACAATTTCTGCTCCATGAGGTGAGCTTCGATCTCCTGTAGCTGTCATCAACGGGTTGCCTAGTTGAAGTCCTGGCAATGAATGCAGGAGATGGTGTCATGTGTGGGACCCAGACATCTAACACAAACAGTGTGGTTGTCGTAACGGTAGATCTTCCTACCACAATGACATGACTGAAATAGTGCTGACCTGCTTGTAGATTCTTTGGACATTCATTGATGAAGGAAGGGAAACAGAGAAAAAAATCTGTTTCCAGCTCAAGTTCTCGTCGATGACTGCTGCTCTATGCACTAGCTGCTGCGTGCGAGCTGAAGATGGAGGGAAAATGAACTGAGGATACCAGGGACTGCTAGAAGAGAGCTGCCGTGTCCCACAGCACCCTCTGGCAATGACCCAAGTGTATTTTTATTTTTTATTTTATTTATTTGGTCTAAGATTACAAATACCTTTGAGCCAAGGCTCTTTTACAAAGGTTCCACGTCACAAGTTACAGTAGACAACATGAATGGCATGTATAAACATTGAGGTTTGTTCAAGGACAGTACACAATCAGCACAAAACTGAGAGGGAAACTAGTGATTGGAGGAAGAGGGAGAAAGAGGACAAAGGGGGGTAGCAGGAGGTCAGGGGGGTAACAAGGGAGGAGGTAGAAGGGAAAGGGAGGAGGGACAAGGGGGGATAGCGGCCAATGAGGCGTTGTCAGGGGATAAGTGCATAAGAAAGGGGCCAGGTGTAGGCAAAGTGCGAAGGAGGCCGAGGCCCCTCACAGCAGACACAGGTGGAGGGAGTACTGTTGGTTACCGGCTGCAAGAGATTATCCCCGTGGAAGATCTACTGTTACAGGTGAGTAACCTGTTTTTCTAGGGACGTGGATGTGATGTTCTATCCACACTTCTGGCAGACTCCTAGCAGTTCTCTGGGAGGAGTAGGCAAGGCGCACACCCCTTATTTAGGGAACAGATTGGAGAACCGAGGACCCAAAACCAGCATCCCAGTGTGACTCAAGGTCCATGTGGTAATGGGAGATGAAGGTGTGTGCTGACTTCTAGGCAGCAGCCCTGCAGATCTCCTGGATAGGGACGTCAATGGAAGCAGCAACTGAGGCAGCGGTATGTCTGGTGGAATGAGTCCTAAGCCAGAGAGGCAGTATAGCGCAGTGGTTTAAGGCTCTGAGCTGCAAATCTGGTGACATCCAGCAGACCAGACCTGGGTTTGAATCCCACAGCTTCCACTTGCAGACTGTGTGACCCTGAGCAAGTCACTTAACTTCCCTGTGCTCCCAGGTTGCACCTGTGAAAAAGCTTTCAGCTTAGTGTGCTATTCCTGGTTAAACAACTAAAAAAAAAAAAAAAGCCCTACAGGAGGCTCCCTACCAGCCAACCTATTCAGAGGTCGATGCAGGAGACTATCCACCTGCCAATCATCCGCTTAGCTGCCGGTATGCCAGGTGCAGGTTCAGTGTAGGTGACAAACAGCTGACGAATCTCTCCCCGAACTCCAGCCATGTGCTCCTTGTAGTAGGCGAGCGTTTGCCGCTGATCCAGAGTATGGAGCTTTGCTGGGCTTCTGAGGTGTGACTGGTGAAGTACACCAGGAGACTGATCACCTGATTAAGGTGAAACTATGAGACCATCTTCGGAAGGAACTCTGGTTTGGGGCGACGTACGACCTTGTCCGTCTGGAAGACCAGGTAAGAAGACTCCACCAAGAGCGCTAGGAGCTCATGATCCTTCTGGCGGATGTGATGACCACCAAGAAGGCGGTCTTCCAAGACAGGTTTGATAGCTCACACTTGTGCACTGGTTTGAATGGCTTGCCCATGAGCATTGCCAAAACAAGCAAAAAGTACCAAGGTGGTGATGGTTGACGCACCGGAGGGGAAATGTGGTCAAGGCCCGAATTCCAAGTTTCAGTCTCTCTTTAGCAAAAATATTGCTGCTCTTTTTATAACAAGTCTTTGCCAGGTAATTTAACTTCTTCATCCTGAGCTCATTAAGGAGACATCCAGTTTCCAACAAAATATTCTTGTCAGTTTCCTTGCAGGTGCAACAAAATAGAACATAGTGTCCATAACCGACCTCCTGCTGATGGCTTTGCAAAAGAGTTTACAAACAAGCCTAAGAGGAGCTCAAACAGCATCTCAGGTTAACCCCTCGAGTTCCAAATAGCTTTCTGCAATCATTTCAATGGTATAACTATATACAATTTCAAACAAAGGGATCCTAGTTCCACATAAAAATTCACATATATTTTTATAACCGCAGATATGCAAGGAGGAAGAAAAGATAGAAAGTAGCAAGTGAAGGTAGAGAGATAGCGAGCGGCAGAGAATTGCGAGACCATCAAAGTGACCAGTTCCTAGCTTTCACGAGAACATTTGGTTGTGCAACCAGACAGACGAGAGACAGAAAAGGAGAGAATAGAACAGATCCTTGCATTTAACTCTTTCTGCATAACAAATGGGACAGGACCTTATTTAACCCTGTCACACCGGGGAGGCAAACAGTTCCTCCAGAGGGGTGCCCAACTGGGAGAAAGTACAGTTATGTAAGAACTTACCGTAAGAGTAGATCTTCGAGAGGAGCTCTTGCAGCAGGCTATTACCGTTAGGACTAATGCCGCAGGCCTTAGGACCTACGGGAAAAATCTTAGCTAGCAGTACCCAGCAGGGCCCACACCCTGACGTCGGCTCTGCACCGATGTCGGTCATGCCATAAAAGGGGGGGTGGTCCCCAGCTCCACCTCAGTTCACCCACCGAGGACCCGCGAACAGACCCCAGCAAGCAAACCAGGCGAAGCATGCCCCAGTCATGCTGAAACTCTCCGGTGGGAAGGAGGGCGGGAAAGCAACACCTGCTGCAAGAGCTCCTCTCGAAGATCTACTGTTATGGTAAGGTCTTACGTTAACTGTACTATCTTACTTCTAGTGGGAGCTCTTGCAGCAGGCCATTACCATTAGGACTGAATCCCAAGCAGTCCCGTGCTAAGGAGGTAACAAGCCCTGGGAGACGGATGATGGAAACCAACAAGACAGCATTGCCTAGACAGGCAGGAAGACAGTACATCAGGAAAGTAGTCCCTGAAGGACCGCCAGGCCAAAACCGGCTCGGTGCTTGGAAGCGACGTCCAAGTTGTAATGCTTGACAAAGGTATGTACTGAACTCCAAGCAGCTGCTGTGCAAATGTCTCAAATAGAGTCATTTTTCAAAGAAGCGAAGGAGGTTGACACTCCTCTGGCAGAATGACCTCTAACTGCACCAGGCAAAGGTTTGTTGTACTTTTTGTAGCAGAAGACTATGCAGTTAGCTAGCCACCTAGATATACCCGTTTGCCCAGGTGTTGAGGCGCAAAGGCCACAAAAAGTTGCTCCGATCTGCGGTGTGCCACTGTATGCTTGAGGTAGTACCTCAGCACCTGTGGACATCCAAAGTGTGTAAGAGAGCTTCTCCCCCTTTTGGAAGGGGTTGAATAATACACTGGAAGGTCAACCAACTGGTTAAGGGTTAATTCAGAAATCACTATGGGTAGAAACTTAGGATTTGTCCTGAGGAAAATCCTTTACCTATGAAAAATCAAATAAGGCTCCTTGCACATCAGGGCCTGAAGCTCGGAAACCCTTTGAGCTGAAGTAACAGCAACTAAAAAGGACACCTTCCAGGAGAGATAACGCAGCTCACACTCTGCTGCGGGTTCAAAAGGAGGGAGAGTAAGCTTCTCTAACACAAAAAGGAGATCCCAGGGGGGAATTGGATCTGTAATGTTTATTTATTTATGTTCACATCAAAATTACAACCCTTTGAGTCATAGACTCATTTCCAATGGCTCCACGTCAGTTTACAGAGTATACAAGAGCAAGACAGAAAAATGCAAACAAAAATAGTACAGTTACAGACTTGGATACAAACTTGGTATTGTTTAGGAGGATTACAACAATATTAAATTAAAGCAGTGTCAGTAGCTCAGTAGGTAGCACACTCGCCTCTGAGGCCAGGAGATCAGAGGGCTGTGGGTTCAGTTCAGTTCCCTCTGGCACTTAAGTCAATATCCCAGTACTGACATTATAGTGCAGCATGAGAGGGGTGCAGCACTTCTGAGGTGCCGTCTTTCAGATGAGACGTTAAACCGAGGTCCCATCTGCCTGGATTGGTGGTAGTTCAGGTGGATGTTAAAGATCCCATGGCACTTATCGTAAAGAGAAGGGGAGGTTTTTATTAAAGAATCAAAAAATCCAAAACAATGAACCAAAGAAAAAGTACAGAAAAATGGGAACAATGAAAAAAAAAAAAAAAAACAGGAAACAATGAAAAAATAAACAAACAATAAGGTCTAAACAAATGAATATGCAAAAACAGTAATAATTTAAGTAACTGGTACATCATTGTCAGTTATCTATGGTAAGTTTCTCCACCTCTGTAACAATGTAGAGTGGTCTAAAGATTTCAAATCCTGGTAATAAAGCATTAGTAATTCATGCAAAATCTTCCCATAAAGTTCCTCATGAGAAATGTTCAACTGTTGTAAGATAAAAAAGACATCTAGAATTCCAAATAAACCACTTAATAATGACAAAAATTACATGCAAAGTGCTCCTATCCCACTTAAGCCAAGTTTGAGGATAATCCCCATATATTAAGCTGGAATAGGTGACCTGGCTAAAAACAGACATACCAGTGGTTAAAAACAAAAAATTCCAAAGGGCTGTATGTAGGAACAAGAGAAAAATAAATGACTAAGGGTCTCTGGCTGAAAAAAACAGAAGGGCTGAACACAAACTTTTTCATCTATTTTTTTATGCTTCTGATTAGCCTTCACATTAAGATGTTCATGACAGGTCAACCAGTGAACATCCTGCATTTTAATGGGCAATCGGCTGTCAAGAAGATAAGTACTTAACGCCGTACGGGAAGCTTGTGAACATTTAGGAAACGGGTCTAGTTCCTGAAAATGTGTCAGAAGGACCTGAGAGTAAAGCTGTTTTTTTTGATTTGGACAAAACCACAGTAGGAGAAATACCCCACATCCTAAGTTTCACAAAAATCTCACGAAGATAAGCCAAAGCAGGTGGGCCATATGGAAGCTTTTGTAACTGACCAGTCTGCCACATATCAAACCAGGGAGCTAGGGTAGACAACAAACTAGGGTACCAATAGATAGCGTGGGAAAGGAGTAAGGGTTTCAAATTAACCTGAAGAAACTAACAGAAAAAAAGAGGACAGGGTTAACCATGTTTTGACCTCCCTCACGTAGGGGCAAATAAAGAACATTCCAATGTAAGGGGTTCAGCCGGCTGCCCCAAAATGCTTGAGAAAAAAAAAAAGACTATAAAGTGAGGCTTCCCTAGACTTAGGCACAGGAAATATAGCACTAATAAACAAAAAAATGGGGAGAAGATGAGACCTAATTAAATAAATCTTTTTACGAAAGGACATCTTCTGCTTATGCCAAGTATGCACTAAAGTAGTCCCCAAAGCAATCTTGAGATCCCAATTGAAAATATCCATCTGAGAACCCCCAAAAGAGATCCCTAAAATGTTAATAATATCTCGAGTAATCGGGATGCCAGCAATCGAAAGAAGAGAAACATCCAGTGCCGCCAGAAACTGTCCCTCACTTTTTGAAACATTAAAGCGAGCCCCAGCATAGTGTCCAAAATCACAACAACGCAGGGCAAGTATGGCCGAATCAACTGTTTCGGTTAAAATGACCAGGTCATCCACATAGGCAAAGGCAACATACGGGATCAGCTGACCAGATAAGCTAATTGGGGAGATGTTAACAGCAGAATTTAAAAGATGCAAAAGGGAGTCTATATAAAAAACATACAACAATGGGCTGAGGGGACAGTCCTGATGGACCCCCTTACGGATAGGGGCATAAGGCCTTAGATATCCATTAACACATGGTTTAACAGTAGCTGAGTTATATAATAATCGAAGCCAAGCAATAAAAGTAGAAGGGACTCCATAACATTGTAAAGTATAACAAAGAAAAGAATGACGAACATTATCAAAAGCTTGAGCCTGATCCAGGGAGGGGAGTAAACCCTCTACCAGGGATACACTGTGAAAATCAAAAACCTCTCTAAGAAGAATGAGAGGGTCAGTAATCGACCTTCCTGGAATCGTACAGGACTGGGCTGGGGGAAATCGAGGGGTCTGCTACTGATAAGAGTCTATCATTAAGGATTTTAGCAAGTAATTTAAAAACAGTGTTCAATAAACTGATGGGCCTCCAGTTAGAAATATCCAATTTGTCCCCTTTTTTGTAAAGAAAAATAAGCACACCCAGAGCCATGTCCAATGGGAGAAGGGGCTGAAGCAAAAGGGAATTGAATACTGTAGTGAGTTCAAGAGAGGTTTCACAGCACAGAATGGCAAATAATTCCACAGACAACCTATCCGGTCCAGGAGATTTATGACGGGCTAAAGAGTGAATAGCCACTCTGAGTTCTAAAACAGAAATGGGAGAAGTCAGGGTAAGATGAAAATCCTGTGATAGCGAAGGAACAGGGAACTGTCTAAATAAGGGATCAAAGTCTTGGGGAGTGGGAGCTGCAGTACCAAACAGATCAGTCACATGATCAGTAACAACTTGAAGGATGAAGAATGAACCACTCCAGTAGTCTTTAAGAGCTGGCTTCAATTTCCATGATTGGAAATCTTGGTTTGCAAGCAAAGGGCAAACCTGGGAAAAAGACCGCTGTTGAAAACGAAGGCTCTCGTCCTGAGCAGTATGATACTGTAGTATCTTTTGCTTAATGAGGGAGATTTGGTCAGTAAAGCGATGAGTAGTAGTCGAGAGAGAGAAAGAGTATAAAATGTTGCAATTGCCTACGATCATTCAAATAGGCAACATATTGTTCAGAACAAACACACCTACCCGCTGTAATGAGAGGGGGATCGGAGGTCCGGTTTTGTGTCCAGCAACCAGTCGACTGGAGACTCGTACAGATCAAAAACCGATTTCCTACAAGTTAAGAAATATGTGATCTGCTGAGAATAAAAAGCACGTTCCAAAAGTGTAGAGTTCAATTTCCAATAGCCAGGGCCATAAGGAATACCAGGATCACCCAATAGAATCGACAAAGAACAATGGTCCGAATACTCTACATGGTGAACTGTCGAGTGGCTAATCCGGAGCGTCTTGGAGATAAATAGAAAGTCAATTCTAGTGGACAGGGTACCTTTATAGAAAGTCCGTTCCCTTTTACCTGTAAAATCGAATAGTGCATCTTTGAGGCCTACGGTACGAGTGAAAGAGGTAAGGGCGGTCATATCGCCAAAAATCTTCTCCGTGGAAGTAAAAGTCCCTCTATCCAATTTCCTAGTCCCACAATTAAAATCTCCACCCCAGATAACATGATGTGCCACAAGTAAATAAGGGGCAATAAGACAGAACATCGCAGTATGGTCGACCTTAATCTGAGGAGCATAGATGGTAATGACACAAAAAGGGATATTAGAGATACGAAAATCCAGCAAAAGAACTCTACCCGGAACCAAATCAAGGCGTTTGGTCACAGTGGGCTGGAGATGATGAAACATAATGCTGACGCCGGAACAACAGTCCATACCCAAAGACCAAAAGGAAACCCCAGTGAACCACTCATTGGTTACTTTGGAAACCTCGGGAACAGAATGAATCCTAGTATCCTGCAAGAAAAAAATACCTGGGGGGTTGGAACGGAGAAGGTGAAAAACAGCACCTCGCTTCTTGTCATTCTTAATACTATTGACATTAGATGTCAAAAAAAATAATGATGGCAACAACATGAAAAGAGAAGAAATACCTAGCTATGTTTTTTTCCTTTTAACCCTACCTTTTCTGGGTGGGAGTTTCTTGCCTATATCAAGAGCCGTCGGGGGGGGGTGACTTCACCAGCAAAGTCTTGCGAGTGGGAATCGGCTGAGGAGGCAACAGATTCAGCGTCAGAAGTAATATCTTCCTGAAAAGCCTGAAATCTGTTAGAAGTGTAAAGGGAGGCTGCCATAGCATCTTGTAACTTAGGGTGGGACCAAGCTTGTCTTTTCCTGGTGACCATTTTTCCGCCCGCCGGTTCCAAAATAGGTGGAGATGGGGGCATGACAGAAAGTTGTGTGTCATCTGATTCCAGCGGAGGGGGGGCCAGCACTACAGGGGGTTCTATAGAGGTTTGGGGCAAAGAAACAGAAGGGATGGGGAGTTGGGAATCTAGAACAGTGTCGGGGTTGTAGTGGTCTGAGGGGAAAAAAGACCTTCTCCCCGGGCAGTAGTCTGATGGAGCATCGAAATAGGTGGCTCCACAGGTTTCTGCTTATTAAACTCACGTTGGGCAGTGGCTACTAACAATTGCTGTTCTTCTGAATCAGCAGATTTGGGTTTTCAGTGGGCAGCTTCAGGGCAAGATGCATAAGCATGGCCCAAAGTTCCACACAGATTACATCTGACAGAATTGTGACAGTGAGCACTGTAATGTCCAGTTTCCTGGCAGAGAGTACATTTGTGCTGATCGCAGGCACTACTAATATTGCCCATTTGTCCACACCTATAACAAGTCTTGGGCTGGCCAGGGTAAAAAAGAACTCCTCGATCCCTGCCCAAGAAAAAACTATTAGGGAGGTGTTGAAATCCTCCATCATCAGACCTCAAAATAACCTGTACCCTCCAGCACCCAGTCCAAATTCCTTCAGTATCAAATATAGCATCAAGATGGCCAGTGACAGTGCAACGTTGTTTGAGCCAATAAATGAGATCAGTAACACTAACCCCCTCATTGCGAAAAAGGACAGTAATAGTTTTATGCGCAGGGCAAGTTAAAGGAACAGCTTCAAAAGGGGCCCATAAAGGAGTATGGTTTTTTTGATAATAACAGGCCCAAAACTTATCTAAACCACACGCCAACTTAAAGTTCACATCATAAGTGGTTTCACCCGACACATGAATCAGGGCATACAACCCAGACACATTGAATTGTAAACTGTCTTTCAAAAAAGTCTTCCCACATAAACTCAGTCAGGAAAAAATTCAAGACCACCTTTATAGAGAAGTCAAACTGCATTATGCCATTTGGCAGGGTAGGTCGTCTGCTGAAAAAAAGAGGCATAAGATTTAGAGTTGGATGGTTTCGATGATGGGGGAACAACTGAGTCAGTGGAGATAGGTCTATTTCGGGCACCATCAGGGACATGACAAGGAATGTCCGAAAACTCCGAAACATCACTCATAGCGTTTCCAGGAGTCTCCGACAAGGGATCTGAAGGGGGAACAGCAGGTGCAGTCTGTAGGACAGGGTGCTGAGTTAAAGCCAGTTCTGCGGGCAAGTGAAGAGGGGATTGCACAGTCTGGGTAACAGTAACAGTTTTATCAGGCAGAGAATCTGATGAAATCGGTAAAGCAGAAGAAGATCCAGTAGCAAAAGTAGGGGTGGTAGATGTACTTACTGCGGGAGCTGGGTTAGAAGGTGCCAAAGAAACACCAGGAATCCTGATAGGAGCAAACCCAGAGATCCACTTATCTGACTCAGGGGAACAAATTCAGCCCACTGCTGCAAGGGAGCTCTTGACTTGACCATGGCTCCATCTCCGGTAATAGCATATTAGCCCAGTGGAGTTTGCTGAGGGTTCCTTTCTTGATAATACAATCTTGGTCAGGAAGTTTGGAAGGTGCAGAAAAAGAAAATACAGTGGCAGAATCTTGAACAGTACCATCTGAGTCAACAGTCTGTTGGTCTTCTTGCGCAGCCTCAGGAACAGCAGTCCCAGGAACGGTGTCCATAGAAATGGCAGGCAACACTGGCTTCGTATCTGGTTTAGGCCTCCCATCAGTAACCGGAGGGAGGGAAGAAAAACAGCTCAGTAAATCCTTTTTTCTTTGCTGGTGAGCTACCTCCTCACGAAGCAGCAATTGATCCAAGGTAAGGTCCAAGTCTGAAGGAACAAGCGGTATAGGCACAGCTGGTGTAGGGAAATCCAAAGGTCGGTCAGAGATGATTCCAAGTAAAGGCAATGTACCATCCTTCTTTCCGACAACTTCAGCAACTGCTTTTGCATCAAAGAAAATCTCAGGTTCCATATTTTCAAGTGCCAAGGAGGAGACTGCCTCCTCGACCTGCAGCTCCTCCATCTCCGAGCTCGGCTGAGAAGCAACTGGTGCTGCCATCCTCCGACGGTCAAACGGTCCCCCTATCAGAGAGTAGGGGAATTTTCCCGGTGTCCTGGCCAAATTTCCCCTCATTCACTAAAAATACCACCAACAGCTTAATCTGGTTCAAGGTCAGTTGGCATTCATCTGTATCCCCCTCCCCCGGGTCGTGCCTGAAAATAGGCAGGATTTGTCTAGTGCATTTACCCGGTCAACAAAAACTAAATAAAATAAATAAAATTGGACATATCTACAGAGTCTTAGACAGTGCAACTGCGGTCCTATACAGGCAGTAGCTAGGCAGTTAACACAGGGCAGGTACGGTGATTCTAGGGGTGTTTAAGGATGCAGTCTTACAGGAGACATTGTCAATGGGAGGCTTTATATGAAGTATGCCCTGTAAGAAAGTGCAGGCCACGTCCAACTGGGCTAAGGTCTTGCCTTCTACCAGAGAGTGATAGGCAGATATGGTCCACATATGCACCTTAATGGAGGAGTAGCTCAAGCCTTGAAGCAATAAGGAGAGGAGGTACTGTAAGGCTGAGTTCACTGGACAGGTAAGGGGATCCAGATGCTGCGACGAAGCCCAAAGGCAGAACACTTCCACTTCATAGTGTAAGTGGACCGAGTAAAGGGCTTTCTCACCGAAATGAGAACGTCTGCCACCTCTTGGGAGACCCCATACCTCATCTTGACTATGTCTGCAGGAGCCATGCATGAAGGTGCAGGGACTTGAGACCTGGGTGTACCAGTCTGCCCTGGTCCTACAACAGCAACTGCGAGCATATTGGCAGTGGAATTGGAGGCTCTGACGACAACCGCTGAAGTAGTGGGAACCAAATCTGCCGCGGCCACAGTAACGCGATTAGGATCATCCGAGCCCCCTTGGCCTGTACCTTCAACAGAACCCTCTGAATTAGAGGGAAGGCGTAAAGGAACCTCCCTGTCCAAAAAAGAGAGAACGTTGTATCTGGAACCTCTGGCCTGGGGACTGAGGGGGGTGCAGGGGGTGGAGCTTGGGGGAGAAATACAGAAATTGGCTCTGTACGCAAACAATCTACTAATATTTCTGGGTGACCCGGAGTGGGCTCTTCCCCAGCTATGGAGTTGCCTGGAGGCATTCAGTCAAGTGGCAGGGTATAAAATAAATACAACAAAATCTGAAGTCCTGCAGATACATTTTGACCCCTCGGAACAAACAGAACAATAATTCCCTTTAAATGGAATCTAATGCATTTAAAATATCGGGGTGCAGATAAGGCCCGAATATGAGCATATGTTCACCCTCAATTATACCCCAGTTCTAGAAACCATTAGTATGGAACTGGAGAGGTGGGCAGTCATCCCTATTTCACTGATGCAAAGGGTGCAGGCAGTGAAGATGGTGGTGTTACCCGATTCCTATACTTAGCCCAGACCCTGCCTATACAGGTGCCAGACACCTTTTACACTGCATTAAATAGGAAGATTTCTCAATTGATCTGGGGCTCTCAAAAACCGAGGGTCTGCTTTTGGACCCTTCAGATGCCAAGCAGGGAGGGGGGACTCTCTCTCCCTAATTTTAAATTATATTACAATGCGGCACAATTTAGAACAGTTTTGTACTGGTCCAATAAGAACTATATTGCCAAAGGGAAGTTCCTTGAACTAGAAGGGGGACCTCACTAACCTGCACTGGGCCTTACTAGCAGAGAAAAGAAGACTGGCACCTACCACTGGAGAATTTAACCCATACACCGAATTTACCCTGGATGTTTGCTATGGAGTTCTGGGGGATAGGAGCATGAGGGGATGAAGACATCTCCTGTTCTCGGTCCCATGCCTGCAAGGGTTTGGCCCTGCACGGTGGGATGTGGGATGTAAAATATGGGAGAAAAAAAATTTAAATATGATCTGGCACTTTGTGTGTGTGTGTGGGGGGGTCCTGACACTTCAAGACTTAATAAGCAAATATGGGTTTACCTGGAAAGACAGATTTTGCTATTTCCAGATTAGTGATTATATTAAAACTCTTCAATCCAGGGTAGGGGGAGTGGGCTCTCCTCTGCCGATACTGGACATGTGTAAAGCTGTGGTAGAGGGTAGGGCTCCCTCGAACCACACCACATTATATCTTATATCTATAAAGCCCTGTTAAACTGGAAAGGGGACTCTACTCAGATGGTTAAAAGGGCCTGGGCCAAGGATTTGGGGTTTCAAATAGAAGACGTAACCTGGCAAGGGGCTCAAATAAAGTTATATAAAAGTCTGTTTTTGATAAACTGGAAAGAGTTCTCCTGGAAAATGTTGATCCATTTTTTTTTTTTAGAACCCCAGCGATTCAAGCAAAGTTCCAGGAACATCGAGACCCAGCATGCTGGAGGGGATGTGGATACTCCCCACCAGCAGTGAATCGTATAATGTGGGAGTGTCCAGTTCTGACCAGGTTTCGTGGGGAACTACAGCAGGCTTTATGCGCTATTCTTGGCCCTGATCTGGTATCGAGCCCTGCTTTATACTTTTCTATTTGATGCACCAAAAGGATACAAGGATTCCCATACAGAGAAGCTCCTAAAGATTGCCCTTCTGGTGGCCCAGAAGGCATTCACCAAAAAAATGGCTCTCCGGACAAAGCCCAGACCTCTCTCAGTAGCACGAGATTATGATCTCGGTATGCAGGATGGAAGCCCTTACAGCAATAATTAATAAAAGGCAATCACAATTTGAATTATTATGGAGGAGATGGGTTCTTTATTTGACCTCAATAAAACCAGACTTTGTGCCTTAGGAACAGGGTTGGAAATAGATCCCTGATGGGAAATTACTATGTTTAATCCATAAGCTGTTATCATCAATGATGTCTTCTGTGTTCCCCGTACCAGTCTCTCTCTCTCTCTCCCTCTCCTGCTCACCCTACCTCTCTTTCCGTCTCCTCCTCCTCTGCCCCCTTGGTCCATGAGTAAATACTGGAGTGAATTAATTAAGCAAATGCCCTATTTTTTTTATTTTTTTTTTATTTATTGTGATATTCAGAAAGACCTTTGAGTCACAAACGCATTTATAAAGGTTCCACGTCATACATAAATTGAACAGGGACGGGACTTAAGATACAAAAAATACAGTACATAAGAAAGTAACAATAATAATAAAAAAAATAGGTTACATGGTTGTTTCATGGAGTGTTTACAGAGATTTAGGTACTTTAGCACAGCCAGGAGGAAGAAAAAAGACAGAGAGATTCTGTAGGTGGCTGATTGTCATGTCTCGTAAATGCATTTTATTTATATATATATTTTTTTTTTGTTTGTTATTGACCTGCTAATAGATTTTTTCTAAAGGAGGCAGTGGCAGATCAGGTATCAAGGGCAGTCACAACCATTTAAAGCCTGCAGGTATTCCCTTAGCTTTGATTTATATGGGCCCAGCCTTCTTTCATCAGTTATATGGATAGGGAAGGAGTTTGTCCAGGAAGGGGCCCTGTAACTGAAAGTGCGTTGGTATTGGGAGGTCCAGCCATGGGGTACCTATAGTAGCAGCTTGCCAGCTATGGGTTGTTTTGCCTGGTGGTGTTGGGAGGGTAATTTGGTGTAGGAGGTGGGGTGAGGCTAGTAATACTTTTTTGGTCATAAGGCAGGTGTGGTACCTGATTCTGCTATCCAGGTTTAGCCAGTTTGTGCTGCTGTACAGGGAGCAGGAGTGAGTGAAACGATCACATCCTAGGACGAGGCGGCAGGCTTTGTTGAGCATGAGCCGGAGTCTGCTTAGGGTTGTGGAGGGTGCGGCACTGTATATTAGGATGCCGTAGTCTAGCAGGGGGAGGATCGAGGAGTTTACAGTAAGCTGTAGTGCTTCAGGGGTGAGGCAGTGTTTGTACCGGTAGAGTACTCCAAGTCTGGCGCTAAGGGCGGTTGTTAGGTGTAGGATATGTTGATAAAAGCTGAGGGCGGGGTCTAGTGTGATCCCTAAGTATTTAAAGTTGTATACTTGTTCTAGGGGGTCTGATTTGTAGTGAGAAATTTGGGGCACAGGTTTTTGAGCGGGTTCTGAGGGTAGGCGAATATCATGACTTTAGTCTTATTATAGTTGATAATAAGATGCTGGGTGGTGAGCCAGTCTGATTTCACGGAAGGAGTGCTGGAGGGTTTGGTGGAGTTTAAGGGGGGCCGGGTCGGAGGCGAACAGGACTGCATCGTCCGCATAAAGGAGCAGATTTCCGGGGCATGCGTATGGGAGGGAGTTGAGGTATATGCTGAAAAGTAGGGGGCCAAGTATGGAGTCCTGTGGGACACCGGATCAGATTGGGAGGTGAGGTGATAGGACAGGGCCTACCTTGACTATCTGTGTTCTATCAGAGAGATAACTGGAGAACCATTTTAGGGTGTCATCGGAAAAACCCATGTAGGCCAGGGTGTTTAGTAAGAGGGCATGGTTTACTGTGTCGAATGCTTTAGATATGTCCACAAAGATGGCACCCGTGAGGTAGCCATGGTCCAGGGCTGAGTGGACATGTGAGGTAAATTCAAGGAGGGCAGTAGTAGTGCTCTGGCCCTTACAAAAGCTATGCTGCTGCCTGGATAGAAGGTTATATTTATTTAGGTGTTCAGTGAGTTGGTCAGCTACTATGCGTTCTAGTGCCTTTGACAGGGGGGTAGGATAGAGATGGGGCGGTAGTTATTTGTGGATGTACGGTCACCACTTTTATGGATAGGTGTGATATAGGCCGATTTCCAGTGGGTGGGGAATTTTCCTTGGCAGAGGGAGCGATTGAGAATGTGGGTGAGAGGGGTCAGAACTTCCTGGAGGGTGAGGCGGAGAAGTGGATGGTCTAGGGAGTCGTGGCTGTATTGGTTTTTGTTTAAAGCTTTAGTAAGGTAGGGTTTCACAGTCTCCGGTGTGAGGACTCGTAGGTAGAAAGGCGCCACAAGTGGGGGGCTGCAGGATGATACGGTCCGGCAGGGGGTCAAATTAATTTGGGGGCAACACATGGGAGAGATCCGTGAAAGTGGTATTTAGGGCAGCGGCTATGCTGGCAGGGTCGATGCAGAGGCTACCATCTATGAGTATTTGGTCAGGTGGGAGATTTGGGCCTTTGCCACAGAGTTCCTTTATGTTCTCCCAGAACTTGTGCCCATTTCCCCAGGTGGAGGTTAAGGTGGCTTTGTAATGGCTTGCCTTGGCGGTGCAAATGGCCCAGGTGCACTTGTTTCGGGCCTCTCGATAGCATTGCCTGTCCTGAGGCCGTTGGGTCTCATTGGCCAGATGCCATAGGGCATCACGCTGACGTAGTAAGCCTTGGAGGTGGTCCGAGAACCATGGGGCATTATTCCCCTTGGTCATAGTTTTGGCAAAAGGGGCAAACTTGTCACAGGCTGAGTTAAAGATGCTGACAAACAGTTCGAGTGCGTGGTCAGGGTTGAGTGTATTTGTAAGGGGTGTACAGTCCCAATCTCTGAGGTGGGCCTTGAGTAGGGGTAATCTGCCAGGCCCTAATTTATGTCGTGTATATATTTTGGGCGCGGTTTTGAGGGGGGTACCAGACCAGTTACAGAGTACTGGTGAGTGGTCGCTTAGGGTGTCGGGGAGGACTTTGGTGCTTGTTATTTTGTGGGGGCGGTTAATGAAAACAAGGTCTAGAAGGGTGGATGTCCCCGAACAGGTGTGTAGCCGGGTGGGTGTTTTGATGACCTGGGTGAGATCGAGGGCAGCAGCCTCACTGATGTAGGACACAGCTGTTTTAGCCAGCCCATTTATGTTGAAATCCCCCACTAGTATTTTTTCTTGTTTTTGGGGTAGGATGGCGAGATAGGACATGATGGCTTGGAAGGCTAGCTTCTGGTCTCTCGGGGGGACATAGGCCGTGGTAAGGAGGAGAGGGGAAGTAGACCTACCTAGAATAATTTTTAGGGTGAGGGCCTGAGCCCTGGAGGTTAGTACGGGCAGGGGGAGAAGGCGGCCATTGAGGGAGTCCTTGAGGTAGGTAGCACAGCCACCCCCTCGCTTTCCCATACGGTCGGCGCGATAGAGGCGGTATCCAGGGAGGTTAACTGCCGAGTCGAGGACAGAGGGGGAGAGCCAGGTTTCAGTCAGGGCAATGACGTCTGGGTTGTTCTGGAGTACCCAACCCTGAAAGGAATCCCATTTTTTTTGCAGGCTGCAAATGTTTAGTGAGGCAATGCTCAGACCACTACCATGGGATAGGTGGGGTGATGTGGCAAGTTGGGGGCCAGGGTTTGGGTGGACATTACCTGTCAGCAGAAGAAGGAGAATGAGAGACCCGAGTCGGTTGCAGTTTGTTCGAGTAGCAGGTCTTCGGCATTTATGCTGTGTGCGGCTGACGGTGGGTATTGGTAGTTTCAGGGTAAGAGTGGCAGATAGGAGGAGTAAACAGGGGGTGTGGGTTTGTTGTGTTGCGGATGTGGAGGGAGGTTGGCAGGAGAAAGGGGGGCTCAATGGCAGCTTGCCGGGAGATGACATCCAGGGGTGCAGGTGGAGGTGTCTATATATGAGTTGTATGGGGAGATTGTATGGGCTGGCAGTGCAGCAGGAAGGTGGGGTTGGGAGTGCCAGCTGTGCTGACCGAGGGTTCAATATTTTGCCCTTTTCATGTTATGAGTGGGGTGGAGGTGCTCATGCAATTGCAGGAGTAGAGTGATGAAATTAAGTGAGAGCATGGTTGGGTTGAAAAACGTGAGGAAAGGTATGTGACAGGGCTGGCTAGAAAGGCAGAGAAAAAAAAGAAAGGAAGAGCGTAAAAAAGGTGAAGGGCATCTAGTGGTGGAAAAAGATAAGCTGCAGATGGGAAAGTGGCCTGATAGGTTATTTTGTGATCATGTGATCAGAAAACAACCTATATATTTGGATGCCAACCAAGGGTGGTGGTGGGGGCGGTGGGGAGCCGAACGCGTAGTATTCGGCGGGGCAGAGCCAGCGTGGAGCAGAAAGCGATCCTGTGGTAAGTGGCAAGCAGCTCCGTGTTAAGTACCTTAGAATCTGTGCTCTCGTTCTAACGAGAGGTGTATGGGGGGAGGGCAATTCCTTGCAGCCCTCACGACTGCCGGTGAGCTCTGGGGGAGAAAGAAAAAATAGTCAGGTTAAATAGGGCTCGAGAGGTTTATCCTGTGGGGGGGGGGGCAGGGTTTATGGGGACATGTATTGAATTTCACTGCCGTGCTGGAGTTAATTTATGCTGTTACTGCCTGCAGTTTCAGTGATTATTTAAAAGGCACAAACGTAGTTTAACGTATAAAAAGGCAATTTCACTGCCGATCTGGAGTTAATTTATGCTGTTTCTGCCTGCAGTTTCAATGATTATATAAAAGGCACAAAACGGAGTTTAACTTGTACAAATTATGCTGTACTGCCTGCAATTTTAGTGATTATTTAAGAGGCACAAACGGAGTTTAAGTCACAGAAATGGCAACAGCAACGAGAGCCTTTCAGGGCAGCAACCCCAGCACATTAAGGGCTGCATTTCTTAACATCAGATGGCCCAATGCAGTCTGTAGTCAACTTATAGCACACTAAAAGGCAACAGTTTGTAGAAAAGTGTAAAAACGTCCTTAAAGGGGAAGGTAACTTAAACAGGTGGCATGCAGAGGTACAGGTAACATGGAAATTTAAGCAAAAAAATGCTAAAAAATGCACTATCGCCACTGTTGGGCTGACCTATCTCCACTGTTAGGCCGACAAAGACCCCCTTTAAAAAAGGCGCCAAGAGAGTTCTTTTGAAAAGAGCCAGCATGGAGCAGAAAGCGATCCTGTGGTAAGTGGCAAGCAGCTCCGTGTTAAGTTCCTTAGAATCTGTGCTCTGGTTCTAACGAGAGGTGTATGGGGGGAGGGCAATTCCTTGCAGCCTTCATGACCGCCAGTGAGCTCTTAGAATCTGTGCTCCAGTTCTAACGAGAGGTGTATGGGGGGCAATTCCTTGCAGCCCTCACGACCGCCAGTGAGCTCTTAGAATCTGTGCTCCGGTTCTAATGAGAGGTGTATGGGGGAGGGCAATTCCTTGCAGCCCTCACGACCGCCGGTGAGCTCTTAGAATCTGTGCTCCGGTTCTAACGAGAGGTGTATGGGAGGAGGGCAATTCCTTGCAGCCCTCACGACCGCCGGTGAGCTCTGGGTTTGTCTAAGTATACTGTAATTTTGTGTCTTAAGTGTGTTGTTGTATACTGTATTAAATATGTTGGAAAAGCTTGAACATAAAGAAAGTTTTTTAAAAAAAAAGGGACAATGCATCTGGCCAAAAAACACCAGGCGCGTGCTCTAGCGAGCAGAAACATGTCAGTTTGGCGTTGCATGGGGACACAAAGAGATCCAGCTCTGGAAGACCCCAAGTGTTGTAGAGCTGGTCCACTATTGATTGGAGTAGCTTTCATTCGTGCGCCTTGGAGCGAAACCGACTCAGGCTGTCTGCCAAGGCATTTTGAATGCCTGGAACATGCACTTCGGTCAGGGGGATGTGATGTTCCAGCGCCCAATACCAGACTCTCATTGCCTCCCTGCACAAGGGGTAGGAGTGTACTCTCCCTTGCTTGTTGATGCAGAAGACAACAGCCGTGTTGTCCGACTGGACGAGAAGAGAGCCTGGCGCTAAGTCTTCTTGAAAAGCCCGTAGGGCATTGAGGACTGCTCGCATTTCCAGTACGTTGATGTGGAGGTTGCGCTCGCTCCTCTAGGGACCAAATGTCCTGGGTCTGTCTGTCCCCTAGGTGAGCCCCCCCAGCCGAAGTTGGAGGCGTCCATCATCAAGGTCTAACTCGGTGGCTCCTGCCGAAACAAGACCCCTTTTTCTAAGTTGAGGGGATCTAACCACCAAAGAAGAGTCCTTCTGACTGGCTCGGAGATCCTGACCATATGGTTGAGACCGTCAGAGCTTTGGTCCCACGGCACCCCGAGCATCCACTGCAGGACCCTCATGTGGAGGTGAGCCAAGGGAGTTACTGGGATGGCCGCCGCCAAGTGCCCCAGAAGCCTGAGGAAGGTCATGGCTTGGACCTGTGGGGTTATTAGGACCACTTGGGCCACTTCTTGCTTGCAGTCTCCCCTTTCTTGTGGTAGGAAGGCCATGCCCTGGACCGTGTCCAGGAGCACACCTATAAAAATGAGTCTTTGGCTGGGTTCTGGGGATGACTTGGGAAGATTCAGGGTGATCCCCAACTCTCGTAATATAGTATAGGTGTCCCTAAGAGTGTGAAGGAAGCGCATTCTTGACGAGGCCGCCAAGAGCCAGTCATCCAGGTAAGGGAAGACATAATGTCCCTTGCACCTTAGAGCTGCAGCTACCATTGTTAGGCACTTGGTGAAGACTCGAGGAGTGGAGGAGAGGCCGAATGACAGAACCCAAAACTGGTAATGCCCCCCTTGGAAGTGGAACCTCAAGTACTTCCTGTGAGGGGGGGAAGACCCCAATATGCATGTACGCATCTTGCATGTCTGAGGAGCAGAGCCAGTCCCCTTGGTGCAGCAGAGGAATTTGACCTGGAAAGGTCACCATCCTGAACCTTTGGGTATTCTATACAGTTGTTTAAGGAGCTGAGGTCCAGGATGGGCCAAAGATCCTGAGTTTTCTTTGGAACCAGGAAGAAGTGGGAATAATACCCTTTTCCCTGCTGCTGCAGGGGGACTGGCTCTATTGCCCTTTTTTGCAAGAATGCCTGAATCTCTCCTTCTATGAGAGGTACGTGAGAAGGAGGATATCTTGAGGACCTTGGTAGTGTCTCGGCGAGGGGGGGGGGGATCTAAGTGAACTCCAGTGGAAGAGCCGGGGGTTGGCAGAGAGGCTTGGGAGGACTTTGGGCCTTGAAAGAGAGTGCCCCCAGGCTGCTGAGTTGAGGCCTTCCTTTTAAAGCCTCCTCTCTGGTCCGTCTGATTGCCATGGGCAGATTGACCTGAGCTCTTCCGAAATGGTCATTTGCAGAATCGCTTCTGGTCCCCCTTATACATCTGTCAGATGGACCAGATTGATTTCCCTGACTCCTGGAGATCAGAGATAAGATCCTCGGTCTCCGCTCCGAACAGTACGGAACTATGGAAGGGAAGGTCCTTGATTCCGGTCTGCAGATCCTGGGAGAATCCTGAGACTGGCAGCCAGGTGTGGCACCTCAGGCAGACACCTGATGCTACTGCCCTTGACACCATATCTGCAGTGTCGTACAAGGCACGCAGAACATGGGTGCCTAGGTCCACGCCCGATTTCAGAATGTCCAGGCACTCCATCTTCTCCGCAGAGTCTGACATGGCATTGGCTATCTCTTGCGCCTTCTCCCACAAAGCATTTTGGTACTAGACCATATGCGTTAGGAAGTTCAGAGACCGTATGGAACAGGTGGATGCAGAGTACACTGTCTTGCCCACCCGGTCCAGATAACGGGACTCCTGATCGGCAGGCTGAGAACTAAGGTGCTTGAGCTGTCAACACTTGTCATGAGCAGCTGCTATGACCATCGAGTCAGCCTGAGGGTGTTCCGCCAAGTAGGGCTCCTCCCTCAGCACTCTATACAGCCTGTCCGACTTCTTGGGAACTGTCGGGACTGTGGCGGGAGGTTTCCAAGTGATCTTTGTGAGGTCTTGAAATGTATCCACTAAAGGAGGCACTACCAATGGTTTAGGCTCCTTCTGCCACAGGTATCTTGCCAGTCTCCGGCATTTCGGATCCAGGTCCTCCGTCTCCCATTCACTGGAGGCCTGGATGTGCTGCATGATGTCCATAAAAGTTGGATTGTCAGGAGGCGAACGAGGTGTCTCTTTGTTATCAGGAGAACCCCCAACTCCTGAGAGGGACTGTTCTGACGAAGAAGATGATGAAGACCAGCTCCTGCTAGGATGAGGGGAGGTCAAACCACGTCTGTAAGGACTTCCCTTTCTGGAACGTCGACCATTATCTGACCGGAGTCGTCCATGGGATTGACGCCGGCTTGGGGACCGAAGACGGAGCAGAGACCAGCGCCTGTCTGGAGACTGGCAATGGCTAGGAGAGTGACCGCACCTGGTAAGAGACCTGTGATGACTGGAAGACCGTCAGCGGTGCCGTCGACAGTCCTTAGACTGGGACCTAACCACCATGGGTAGTGGGATCTGGAACTCTTGCGCTGCTCATCTGGGGGTTTAGTAGGTGACTTTACAGGAAGATCCCCAGTGTTTTGGATGTCCAGTTGGTCAGGGACCGATGCCAGATCCAGCTTCAGGGGAGCCTTGTCTTTCTTAACCTGGCTCCACCAGAAAGAAAAGAGCTCTTGAAGCTTTTTTTAGTTAAACACCGAAGCCGCTGTCCCCTTCAGGGGAATCGGTGAAGCTGAAAGGTCTGGAAGGGCATCGAAAGAAGACTCTAAGGAAGTGCCCTCCAGAGTGGAAGACCTCGGAGCTGGCAATGGTACCATGACTTGTGCAGGCTCTTCTTGAGGTAGATTGGCCTTGGACTCCGTGGCTGGAACTGTGGCCGGTGTCTTGGCCGAGGCCGGCTCTGGTTTTGAAGACTTGTAAGGGCGGGACCCCATCCTTGTTCAGTGACCTACCCGACCTGGGTAAAGCCGTGACAGAGGTCTTCTTCGGCGGGGCCGGGGCATGCGCCGAAGTAGAGGCCTTAGAAGCATCTGCCGAGGCCACAGACACACGCAGCGGCGTGGCCTTCACCTTGGCAGAAGCTTTATCAGAGCAGGCCAGCCGGGCCGGCATCAGTGTCTTGGCGGAAGCTGCGGACTTCGCCTTTTCCTCATGCTTGGAGTGGCATGAACGTTTGGAACCACCCGAGCCTAAAGACAAAGCCTTTTTGTAGGGAGAATGCAACCTGGACCGCTGGTGGACTGGCTACAGTCCTTCTCACAGACTTATGATGGGATTTGTCCCAATGTTTGACCTTTTCCCTGGGAGAGCTCTGCATGACTGTCACCTGCTTCTCCAAAAGGTGGGCTTTCAGGGTCTTCAGGCGTCGGATCCTAGTCCTGCTGGTAAAGCCCTTGCAGATTCTGCAGGCTTGAAGGTCATTGTCTGGGCCCAGGCAGAAGACACAGGCTTCGTGGCCATCCTTCGATGGAATCTGGCGGCCACAGGCACACTTGGTCTTCTTCAGGCCAGAGGAAGAGACCGACAACAAAGAAGACATGAGACGGTAGTCGAAGAAACAGGAGAAATCCATGGAATCAACAAACTTTCACTAATTTCGCTAAAACTGCCGAAAAAAATGCACTAAGACTTACCTGTTGAGAGCGGGTCTGTGGTGGGAACAGAACTGAGGTGGAGCTGGGGACCGCCCCCTTTTATGGCATGACCAATGTTGGGGCAGAGCCGATGTCAGGGGGCGGGCCCTGCTGGGTACTGCTAGCTAAGATTTTTCCGGTGGGTCCTAAGGCCTGTGGCATTAGTTCTAATGGTAATAGCCTGCTGCAAGAGCTCCCACTCAAAGTAAGATCAGACAGTCCACTACCTCCTGATGAAGGGACCACTCGTGAGACAATTCACCCACTTGGCTGAGGGTATCTGCCAGTTGACTGGACACTCCAGCCACATGAATGGCCAACAAGTCAGCCTTGAGGCTGAGCACAAGGGTCCAGATGCAGAGTGCTTCCCTGCACAGAAGTAGGGAGTGCTTCCCACCCTGCTTGCTGAGGTAGTACAAGGTCATCATGTTGTCCATCTGGACCTGGATGACCTGACCCTGGCGATGTGGAGTGAAGGCTGTCAGGGCCAGGTGAACAGCTCGAAGAAAAAATTACTCACCTTAGTAATGTTGTTTCTTCTAATGGAGTCTTGCTATATTATGACATATGCAGTGAGTCCCAACCTTCGAATTGCTCCGGAGGTGAAAGAGTTAACTTTCCATGCCAGGCATGGAACTTTGAGCGCGAGTTCGGTTGAAAACTCTGTCTGTAGCTAATCAAACTCAAACTTTCAGATCTTTACGAGCAAAACTCACTAAGGTTCTGTGTGGAAGCCGTAAACCTACACTAGCCAACTGGCTACTAAATATAAGAACACATTTTTCTTGGTTCCAAAACAAAGACTCAAGTCAGGGGATCCAAAAAATTAAAAACATAACACCCAAACACCCCAAAAAGGAGGGGTGAAAAAATAAGGTGGGCATCTACTAAGTGCCAACACTGCACTGCCCACCACGTCCGAAAAAGTAGAGGTTCTGAGAGGGCAGGCGGAGGGTTTACAATATAGCAAGACTCCATTAGAAGAAACAACATTACTAAGGTGAGTAATTTTTTCTTCAAACAACATGAGGTCTTGCTATATTATGACATATGCAGACTACACAGCAGTACCTCCATGGAGAAGGGACAGAACCTACTTTGGAAATAGGCTCTGAAGCACAGCTGTGCCAAACCGAGCATCACTCCTAGCCTGCATGTCCAGGGAGTAATGCTTGGTAAAAGTGTGAACTGTTTTCCAGGTAGCTGCTTGACATATCTCTAGGTTAGGGATGTCCCTACAGCAGCCAGAGACGCAGCTATACCTCTGGTAGAGTGAGCCCTCAGGCCTGAGGGAGGAACCTTACCCAGTTTTTACAGCAAAATTGGATACAAGAGACAATCCACCTGGCAATGGATCTTTTAGTGGCAGGTTTCCCTTTACCAACCTCACCATAAGTGAGGAACAGTTGGAGGGAGTCAAACCTGTGACTCTTGGTACGTTCTATGTAGTAACTAAGGGCTCTTTTGACATCTAAACTGTGCAGTCTCCTCTCGCCAGAGGAGGAATGGTCAGTGAAGTACACAGGGAGAGACATAGATTGATTAAGGTGGAAGTCTGAAACCACCTTAGGCAAGAACTTTCTGTTAGTCCTGAGGACCACTTATCTCTATGAAAGGAGATAAAATCAGGTTCCACTGACAATGCTTGTAACTCACTTATGTGCCTGGCAGAAGTGATGGCTACAAAAACACAGTTTTCAAGTCAAGTACTTAAGCTCTGCTGAAGACAAGGGCTCAAAAGGGGTTGCATAAGCTGAGCAATGCAAATATTAAGATCCCAGGCAGGGCAGGGTCCCTGAATAGAGGGTTGGTGAAGCAACCCTTTGAAAACTTGGAGAATACAGGATGAGCTGAAAGAGAAGAGGGTTTACCTGCTGATAAGAAAGCAGACACGGCTGCCAGGTGCACTTTTAGGTAGCTGGCCTGGCCCCAAAGTATTCAAATGCACCATATAATCCAGGACTGTGGGTAAGTCAGCAGATTCTGGGAAAATATGTTAAGAGCACCAAATGGAAAATCTCTTCCATTTGGAATTATAATAGTCTGGTGGATGGCTTACTAGAAGCCTTCAATATATCCAATACACCTTGGGAGAGGTGTAGGTCAGCAAACTCTAACTCTTCAAGAGCCAGGCCTTGAGATTGAGAGATTTGAGATTCGGCACCAAACCTCCCTTGAGCACAGGTTAACAGGTTGGATTCCTGGGAAGACACAGGGAAGGTGGACTGCTAAGGACATAAGGAGTGGGTACCAGGGCTGTCTGGCTCAATCTGGTGCAATCAGGATCATCTTGCAGGGTTGAGATCTGATTTTGACTAGCACCTTGAACAGAAGGGGGAGGCATAGAGAAACTTCCTTTCCCAACTGAGAAGGAAGGCATCCAGAGGGACTGAGCCCAACACTGGGGGCATGCAGCAAAAAAGGGGAAGTTGGTGATTGTCTGGGGCTGCAAAAAGATCTATCTGCGGGGTGCCCCATCTGGCAAATACTACCTCCAATACTACGGGATCCAGTGACCATTCGTGATGGCCCTAGGAAATCCTGCTGAGAGCATCTGCAAGGACATTGTCCTTACCTGGGAGGTGAACTGCCGTAAGGGAGGTGTTCAGGGAATACGCCAGAGACCACAACTTCATTGCTTCGGTGCACAAGGCCGTAGACCGAGTGCCTCCTTGCTTGCTTGCTGATGTACCACATTGTAGTGGTGTTGTCTGTTCTGATCTGTACAACTTTGTTCTGAACAGAGGTGGAAAAAACTTGAAGTGCTAGAAAAACTGCTCTGAGTTCCAACAGATTGATGTGGAGCAGAGATTCCTGAGGGGACCACAATCCCTGGGTAGTGAGATCGCCCATGTGAGCTCCCCACCCCAAGAGGAATGCATCTGTAGTAAGGATTAGGGAGTGAGACTGAGGGATGAAGGGACCCCTGTCTCAGATTGCTCTGGTCCTGCCACCACTGAAGGGCTTGGATCAGGGTTCGAGTCACTGGGATCAATTTGGTCAGAGGGTCTCTCCTTTGAGACCAAAAGGCTCTCAAATGGAACTGGATGTCCCTCATCTGAAATCTTGCTCCCTGCACAACTGCTGTAGAAGCAGCCATGTGCCCCAGGAGCTGCAGAAAATGCCTTGCTGGTCGAGAGACCTGCAGGGTGAAAGAGGAGGCCAGAGAGACCAAGGTCCTTGCTCTTTCCAGAGGAAGGAAGGCTCTGGCCTCTTTTGTGTTCAGTTCTGCACCTATGAAGGTGAGAAGCTGGACAGGCTCTAGAACTGACTTCGGAAGATTGAGAAGGAAACCTAGAAATGTGAGCAGTTGCTGAGTTATCTGAAGGTGTAGTTTGACTTGTTCTGGAGACTGGCCTACTATGAGCCAGTCATCCAGGTAAGGAAAAATGGCAATCTTTTGCCTTCTTAAGTGGGCAACTGCTACTGCCAGGCATTTTGTGAATACCCTCGGGGCAGAGGTGAGGCCGAAGGGCATTGCTCTGAACTGGTAATGGCATGAGGGCAGTTCGAATCTGAGGTACTTTCGATGGGAGCTTCTGATAAGAACATGGAAGTAGGCATCCTTGAGGTCCAGGGACGCTAGCCAGTCCCCTGGCCTTAGAGAGGGTAAAATAACTCCCAAAGTCACCATTTTGAATTTTGGTTTTAAAGGTGCTTGTTTAGTATCTGAGATCAGGATGGGCCGCCATTCTCCTGTCTTTTTGGGGTTTGGGGTAAGAGTACCTGGAGTACAACCTTTGCCCTGGTGTAGGAGTGGAACCCTTTCCACAGCTCTGAGAGCCAGGAGGGTAGAAACTTCTGTTTCTAGGGCAAGTGCCTCTGATGGATTTGCAGGTGGAAAGGACCTGGCTCTCATATTCGGAAATTTTTTGAAGCTGAGAACCAGTCCTTGGCTTACTACTTCCAGGACCCACTTGTCTGATGTTAGAGACTTCCAGTCCTGGACAAAGTAAGCCAGCCTGCCCCCTACAGGTAGAGCAGAATCGGCCCTGGCTACCCCATCAGGGTACCTGCTTGGCAGGGGCTTTGGGTTGAGGGGTGGAAGCAGGCTTACTTGCACCCCGTCTGCCTCTCCCTCTAAAGAACCCCCTCTGGGCATAAGCAGAAGAGGAGGCCTGGACTTGGTAAAAAGGCCTATGAAAAGGCCTGCCCCTGCCCCTGGGATGCTGCCTTTGAGGAGTGGCCTGCCTTTCCTTGGCCTGTGCACTCCTATAGGTGGTCCTATATTCATCCATTTTTTTCATGTAATTCTCTGTCTGCTCCCCAAACAGAGAATTGCCCACAACAGGAAAATCCATGGCCTTAGACTGGGTATCCTGTGACAGGGTAGTACATCTGAGCCAAGCCATTCTGAGAAGTGCCACAGATGTAGCCATGACCCTTGATGACACATTGCAGTCCACTGCAGCATGGAATTGCACCTTGGATGCCTCAATACCATCCATAGCCACCTGTTCCAGCTCCCTGGCAAGCTGGTCAGGGACCTGTTTTGCTAGAGCCAGCACAGTATCCCATCTGGATTTCTGGTACCTAGCAGCATAAGCCATATAATTTGCCTGTCTGAGTCCCAAGGATGCTGCCATGTACTTTTTCTTTGCCATGGCATCAACCCTAACATACTAACATACTAAAATGCCAGCAGAATAGGCCCTAACGGTCTTTCGTTGTCTGCTCGTTTGGTCAGTCCCCAACCTGGTGCTGACCTTGCTGTCCCCCTCGCCTTCTCTGGCTCTCTCCCAGTTCCGATATTCTTGCTGCACTGGATTTTGCTTCCAGAACCCTTCCCTGTACCTGTCCCACCCCTCTTGAACCCCTCCACTGTCTCTGCCTCCACCAGCCCCCTAGGCAGTGCATTCCATGGCTCCACCACCCTCTCAGTGAAGTAGCACCTCCTCCTTTCTCCCCTGAATCTTCCCCCCTCCAGCTTCCACCCATGCCCTCTAGTGGCCCCTTCCTCCTTCCTCCTTGAAGCACCCCGACTGTTCCTCCCCTATTTACCCTCTTCATGTACCTAAAGACCTCTATCATGTCCCCCCGGTCCCTTCTCTCTTCCAATGTGTACATATTTAGCTCTTCGAGCCTCTCCTCATAGGTCCTGTCCCCAAGCCCCAAATCATTTTGGTTGCCCCCTCTGGACCCTCTCCAGGAGGTTAATGTCCCGCTTTAAGTGTGGCTCCAAACTGCACGCAGTACTCAAGGCTGCCCTCACCAAGCAGTTATACAGAGGAGTATCACTTCCCTCCTTCTGGAGGTGATCCCCCTAGCAATGCATCCCAGCATCCTGTTGGCCTTGGCTGCTGCCCTCCTACAAGTCTCAGAGTTGTTCATCTTGACATCCACCACCACCCCCAGGTCCCTCTCAGCCATCGAGACTTGTAGCATTTCCCCAGGGTGTACACTTGGCCTGGGTTTCTGGCCCCCAGGTGGAGTACCTTGCATTTCCCTCCATTGAACCTCAGCTTCCACTTTCTAGACCATCTTTCCAGAGCCTCCAGGTCCCCCTGTAGGGCCACCCTCCCCTCCTCCCCATCCACCACCGCCCCCAGTTTCGAGTCATCTGCAAAGAGACTCATCTCACTCCTGATTCCTGTCCTTATGTCAGATCGTAGGCGTTGAACAGAAGGGGCCCAAGGACTGATCCCTGTGGGACCCCACTAATGACCCTCCTTGGGGATGAGACTATCCCACCAACTACGACCCTCTGGGTCCGGTCCTGGAGCCAATTGCCTATCCATGTGATCATCTGGTTCCCCACCCCCATTTCTCCCAGCTTATCCAACAGGCCCTGAACCCTCCTGGAGTCCTTTTCAGGGGGGTGCGAAGCTAGAGGAATATTTGCCTTGTCACAGGCTGCAGCCTGCACTTCCCCCACATGGTTGCATTGCTGTGTGAGGAACTCCGTATCAGAGCCTGATAATGTATACCTCTTGTCCATCCTTTTATCAACAGGAGGTATAGTGTGAGGAATTTTTAGGATTTTTACTGTCTGTTTCCGAAAAGATTTATGCAGAGGAATAGACAGTCTCCTAGACTCTGGAATAGCCATCATTTCTACATAATCAGGCTCCTCTTGGTCATCAACAGCTTCCTCAACAGGGAGCTGGAGAGTTTCAGCAACTTTCTTATAGAACATAAAATGAGAAGGGGACTCAGATAGCCTAGGAGGAGAAACCCCTGACGGTCTGTCTGGAGAGATGTCCGGTTCAATGGGCACATCCAGATTTTCAAACCCACATTCACTCTCCTCATACTCCTCTTCTCCCTCCTCCGGTTCATAAAAATCCTCAAAATCAAAATCTTGAACCGGTGGAACCGGCCGAACCGAGCTCTTCCCTGATGGTATTGGTTCGGTCGGAACCGTGGTAAGTGACTGGACAATTTGAATTGCTTTAGCTATTTCCTCAGCGGTTGGAGAAAAAACCTTTGGCACACTAGCTGACTTTCTAGTCCTTTTAGTTGGAACCGGCTCCTCAGAGCTGGCTCTTCGTTTGCCCAAGGAAGTATCGCCCTGGTCAGAGGGCACTCCCTCTGGTTCGGTTGGAACTGAACCGGGCTGGCCATCCGGGTCAGCAGACTTTTTGGCCTCCCTTTCCCTGAGCCTACCAACTCTCTTCTCAATGGTGGCAGCAGGAAATTACTACATATCTGGCAGTCTGCATTGAGGTGGTCAAACCCCAGACAATACACACAGGTGGTGTGTGGGTCAGCCTTAGCAAAGGCTTCCCCACAAACACTACAGTGCTGAAACTCAGTGGGCCCGGTTTTTCTTTTGGGTTTCTCAGACATAGTGCCAGCCTAACCAACTTGCCCGTTTATGGCAATCCGCTAAGCAAGACTCCCTTATCGGTTCCCAACCGTGTCACGGGTCGTGGAAAAAACCGTAATGAAATCCATTTTTTAGAACCGATAAGAACCGGGAACCGCACTCTAAATAAGGACTAGTAAAGTTTTAGAACAACCTGATCGGTTCAAACCGAACCGAAAGACGTTTACAAGTTCCACACAGAATAAAATAAATGTAAGCCTATCTATTACTTACAATACCACAGACAGAGCTTGAACCGACCGGTTGCGGTTTAATTTTGGTCAAAAAACTGATAAAATAACACTTTAACCCACAAAATGAACCGAGCAGAAGGAGAAATCTCCGGAGCGACTGTTCAGTGAGGCGGAGTAAAGAATCTGACAGTTTGAGTTTGATTAGCAACAGACAGAGTTTTCAACTGAGCTCGCGCTCAAAGTTCCATGCCTGGCATGGAAAGTTAACTCTTTCACCTCCGGAGCAGTTCGAAGGTTGGGACTCACTGCATATGTCATAATATAGCAAGACTTCATGTTGTTTGAAGCTCCAGTAGGTTGATGTGACACTGGGACCCCTCGGTGGACCAAAGGCCATGGACCCTATGTTCCCCCAGGTGGGAATCCCAGCCTATCAGGGAAGCATTGGTCGTCAGAGTGATCATCAGCTCCGGGCAGACAAACGGGACTCCTTCCTGTAGATGTTCCAGGACCAACCACCACTGGATGGCATCCCACGTCTGCTGGGTCAATGTGATCGGCTGGTCAAGGTGGCCTTGGTGCTGGGAGCACTGATGGGCCAGCCCCCACTGCAGGATGTACATTCTCTAGTGGGCCCAATGGACCATGCTGGTACAGGTGACCATGAAGCCCATTAGGTGCAGGAAGTCCCTGACAGGGCGTAACTGCCCAACCCAAAATGATCAGGCAAAGGAGGAAAGATCATCTGCTGTGACCACCGGGAGAAGTGCTCGGGCTCGGCAAGAGTTGAGCTCTGCTCCAATGAAATGAATCACCTGCAAGGGGAGGAGTTCTGACTTGGCCTTGCTGACCAGAAGGCCAAGGCTTAAGCAGGTCTGGAGGGCCAGGTCCCTGGACTGGTCCACCTCCACCCTGGAGGGGCCTGCAATCAGGCAATCATCCAGGTACGGGTACACTCGGACCCCTTGGCACCTCAGGAAGGCTGCCACCACTGTAATCCATTTGGTGAAGACCCTGGAGGCTGAGGAGATGCCGAAGGGCATGGCCTGGATCTTGTAAAGGGTCCCCTCCACATGGAACTGAAGGAACTGCCGGTGGGATGGACAGGTGGGAACATAAAAGAAGGCACCATGGAGGTCCAGGAAGCAGAACTACATGTCCTGCTTCAGGGACAGGATGATCTGGTTCAGAGTGACCATTCTTAAAGTGTGTGACCGCAGAAACCAGAAACTTGTTCAGGTTGTGCAGATCTAAGATGGGGCACCAGCACCCACTTCCATTTCGGAACCAGGAAATATCTGGAGACAAACCCTGGATCGGCTGGTGGGTCTGGGACATGAACAAGCACCTCCTTATGGAGGAGCTGAGTGATGTCCTCCTGTCGGGTGCAGGCTTGGCTCGGCTGGAGAGCCTCGAACTCCAGAGGCAAGCCCTGACCAATCACTTCTAGTACCCACTTGTCCGTGGTAACACTGGACCAGCCAGAAAGAAAATAGTGGAGCCGGCCCCCCGTGGGAGGATCCAAGGGTGACAGAACAGGCAGGGAGGGGGCACTCCAACCCATCACTGGGCAGTCTTGGAGACAGAGACAGGGCCAGCAGAGGATGTGGCTAGGCCTCGACCACCAGGCTTCCAGACCATGGAAAAGACAGACTTAGGCCTTGGAAGCCAAACCTGTTGATGCCCAGCCAGGGGCTGGGGTGGCTTAGCCACAGGGGTAGAGTGGGGCCGAAAGGACGACTTCTGCGGTTTAGAGCCCTTTACGTCCTTTTGGGCCAAGGTAACAGAGTCCAAGGCCGCACTGGACTTCTCAGTCCTGGTGAGATGACTATCTGCCCCAGGCCCGAAAAAATCAGTGCCCAGGAAGGGGACATCCATCAGTTTGTGCTAGGTACCTGCTGTGAAGGTCAAGATCCTCAGCCAAGTCCTGCGGCAAATAGCCACAGCTGCAGCCATGGACCTGGCAAAGGAGTCACCAATGTCCACTGCCGTCTGAAGCTGCTCTTTAGCCATAGCATGGCCTTGGTCACGGACTTGTTTGACAGTCATCTGAAGGCCAGCTGGGAGCCGAGGGAGCACCTGGTCAAGGGTGCCCAACAAGGCATGGGTAAAATGGGCCATCATCAAGGCCAAACTAGCCTGCCTGAGGCTGAAAGATGAAGCTGCATGAACTTTCTTGGCCACGTGATCCAATTTCTTGAATTCCTTATTGGGGAGCTTGTCGACATCCCCGACATTGCCCGTCTGTCTGAACACCGAATCGGCGACCAAGCCTTTAGCCAAGGGGTGATCAGTAAACCCAGAGAGGGAATCCGTAGAAACCATGTACTTGCAGGGCATACTGGCCGATGGTGTATGACAGGAGGCTGGGTACTGCCAGAGCTCCAACGTGGTCCCAAGAACGGCTTCAGCCACCAGGAAGACGACCCCTGTGGAATTGTCCCGTTCGAGGATTTCGGTGAGGGGATACATAGCCCGTTTCTGGGCGGGCTCCAGCTGAATCCCTGTAGCTTCTGAAATCAGGCACAGCATGGCCCCGAAGGAGGCAGGACCATGGTCCGCTGACAAATCCTCCCCGGACTCCAGGTCAACAGTGCAGGAATGCATGGAGGAAACCTCCGAGTCCGAGGAATTGTCGAAGACCAGCCGACCCCCCTGTCATCGAGGCACAGGTCAGGAAGTATAGGAAAACTAACAGCGGTTTCAAAATTTGCAAATAGCATTTTATTTTTCTCAATAACAGCAAAATAAAAAATAAAAATTATTCAGTATAACTATTTACAAAGGCAGTGCAAACAGAGAAACTAAGTCTTTCTTCTGAGGGTATCTCTTAATTCCAAGTTTCAATCTCTCGCTCTCCTTGTCTCTCTAGCAAAAGCACTGCTGGTCTTTTTATAAGTCTTTGTCTGGGAACCTCGTTAAGAGAGTCTGCTTCTCACAGAATGTTCTTGTCAGTTTCAATGCAGGTGCAGGCAGCACAAAGAACATAGTGACACAGAACTGACCTCTTCTTTACAGTTTCGAAAAAGGCTGAAAAAAATCTGCATTTCAGGTTAACTCCTTGAGTTCCAAATAGCTTTTTGCAATCATTTCAACAGTATAATCATATACAGTTTTAAACAAAGGGATCCCAGTATTGGTGACATTTCCACATAAAGACTCACATATAGAAACATAGAATTTGATGGCAGATAAGGACAACTTGGCCCACCCAGTCTACCCATTTCAAACAACATGAAGTCTTGCTGTATTCTGACATATGCAGTGATGTCCAACCTTTGAACTGCCCCGGAGATGAAAGAGTTAACTTCCCATGCCAGGCATGGAACGCTGAGCTTGAGCTTGGTTGAGACTCTGTCTGTTGCTGTTTGAACTCAAACCGTCAGATTCTTTACTTCGCCTCACTGAACAGTCGCTCCGGAGATTTCTCCTTTGCTCGGTTCAAGTTTGTCGGTCAAAGTGCCGCTTTCCTCGGTTTTCGACCAAATTTAATCCGTCAACCTGTCGGTTCAGTCTCTGTCTGTGGTATCGCGAGTACTAGATAGGTTTATTTCTTGTTCTTCTGTGTGGAACTTGAAAACGTGGGATCGGTTCGGTTTGAACCGATCAGGTTTGTTCAAAAAAGTTTATTCTACTTTTAGAGTGTGGTAACCGGTCCTTATCGGTTCTAAAAAAAACAGATTTCATTATGGTTTTTCCACGACCTGTAACATGGTCAGGAACCGATAAGGGTGTCTTGCCTGGCGGATTGCCGAAAAACGGGTACGTTTTGTTAGGACTGGCCATGTCTGAGAAACCCAAAAGAAAAACCAGGCCCACTGGGTTTCAACACTGTAGTGTGTGTGGGGAAGCCTTTGCTAAGGCTGACCCCCACACCACCTGTGTTTATTGTCTGGGGTTTGACCACCTCGATTCAGACTGCCAGATTTGCAAGAATGTTCCTGCAGCTACCCTGGAAAAGAGAGTTGGTAGGCTCAGGGAAAGGGAGGCCAAGAAGTCCGCTGACCTGGATGGCCAGCCCGGTTCGGTTCCAACTGAACCAGAAGGAGTGCCCTCTGACCAGGGCGAAACTTCTTCGGGCTAAAGGAGAACCAACTCTGAGGAGTCGGTTCCGGTTAAAAGAAAAAGAAGGGATAAATCAGCCGATGTGGATCCACAACTTCTTTCTCCGACCGCTGATGAAATAGCCAAAGCGATAAGGATTGTTCAATCGCTAACCCCGGTTCCGACCGAACCGGCACCATCGGGAAGGGGCTCGGTTTGGTCGTCGGTTCCCCCCGGTTCCAGATTATAATTTAGAAGATTTTTATGAACCGGAGGAGGAGGAAGGAGAGTATGAGGATAGTGACGGTGATTACGAAAGTCTGGATGTGCCCATTGACCCGGACATCTCCCCAGACAGACCTTCAGGGGTTTCTCCTCCTAGGCTTTCTGAGTCCCCTTCCCATTTTATGTTCTACAAAAAAGTGGCTGAAACTCTTCAGCTTCCTATGGAAGAAGCTGTACATGATCAGGAGGAGCCTGACTATGTTGAGATGATGGATATCCCAGAGTCCAGGAGGCTGTCTATTCCCCTTCGTAAGTCCTTTGGGAAACAGACAATACAAATTTTAAAGACTCCTAATTCTATACCTCCTGTGGACAAGAGAATGGACAAGAGGTATACTCTCTCAGGCTCAGATACGGAGTTCCTTACCCAGCAATGCAGCCATGTTGGGGTAGTGCAGGCTGCTGCCTGTGACAAGGCAAATATACCCTTGGCTTCACCCCCCCCAGATAAGGACTCCAGGAGGACTGATGCCATGGCAAAGAAACAGTACATGGCAGCATCCTTGGGACTCAGGCAGGCTAATTATATGGCCTATACAGCTAGATATCAGAAATCTAGATGGGACACTGTAATGGCTTTAGCTAAACAGGTCCCTGGCCAGCTTGCCAAGAAGCTGGAGCAGGTGGCTGCAGATGGTATTGAGGCATCCAAGGTGCAGTTCCATGCTGCAGTGGACTCCAATGATGTTTCATCTAGAGTCATGGCTACATCTGTGGCCCTTCGTAGGATGGTTTGGCTCAGATGTACTAGCCTGTCTCAGGATACCCAGACTAAGGCCATGGATTTTCCTGTTGTGGGTAATTCTCTGTTTGGGGAGCAAACAGAGAACTATATGAAGAAAATGGATGAATACAGGACCACCTATAGGAGTGCTCAGGCCAAGGAAAGGCAAGCCACTCCCCAGAGGCAGCATTCCAGGGGCAGGGGCAGGCCTTTTCATAGGCCTTTCTACCAAGCCCAGGCCTCCTCTTCTGCTTATGCTCATATGGGGTTCTTCAGAGGGCGAGGCAGATAGGGGTACAAGCAGGCCTGCTTCCACCCCTCAGCCTAAAGCCCCTGCCAAACAGGCACCCTGATGGGTTTGCCAGGGCCGATTCTCCACCACCTGTAGGGGGCAGGCTGGCTTATTTTGTCCAGGACTGGGTGTCTTTAACATCAGACAAATGGGTCCTGGAAGTAGTAAGCCAGGGACTGGTTCTCAGCTTCAAAAAATTTCCAAAGATGAGAACCAGATCCTTTCCACCTGCAAGTCCTTCAGAGGCACTTGCCCTAGAGGCAGAGGTCTCTTCCCTCTTGGCTCTGAGAGCCATACAGAGGGTTCCACCCCTACACAAGGGAAAAGGATTGTACTCCACATACTTCCTAACCCCCAAAAAGACAGGAGAATGGCGGCCCATCCTGGATCTCAGATATTTAAACAAGCACCTTTTAAAGCCAAAGTTCAAAATGGTGACTCTGGGAATAATTCTACCCTCTCTAAGGCCAGGGACTGGCTAGTTCCCTGGACCTCAAGGATGCCTATTTCCATATTCTCATCAGAAGCTCCCACGAAAGTACCTCAGGTTCGAGCTGCCCTCAGGCCATTATCAATTCAGAGCAATGCCTTGACCCTACTTCTGCTCCAAGGGTGTTCACAAAATGCCTGGCAGTAGTGGTTGCCTTCCTAAGGAGAAAAAGATCTCCATCTTTCCATAACTGGACGACTGGCTCATAGTAGGCCAGTCTCCAGACCAAGTCAAGTCACACCTACAGATAACTCAGCAACTGCTCACTTCTCTAGGTTTCCTTCTGAATCTTTCAAAGTCAGTTCTAGAGCCTGTGCAGCTCCTCACCTTCATAGGAGCAGAGCTGGATATAGTAAAGGCAAGAGCCTTCCTTCCCCTGGACAGGGCAAGGACCCTTATCTCACTGGCCTCTTCATTCACCCTTCAGGTGTCTCGACCAGCAAGGCATTTTCTGCAGCTCCTGGGACACATGGCTACCTCTACAGCAGTGGTTCAGGGAGCAATATTTCAGATGAGGGACATTCAGTTCCACTTGAGAGCCTTCTGGTCTCAGAAAAAGGATCCTCTGACCAAACTAATCCCAGTGACTCGAACCCTGATCCAGGCGTTACAGTGGTGGCAGGATCAGGACAATCTAAGACAGGGAGTTCCTTTTGTCACTCAGTCTCATTCTCTATTCCTTACTACAGATGCCTCCCTCTTGGGGTGGGGAGCCCACTTGGGGACCTGGCCACCCAAGGGTTGTGGTCTCCTCAGGAATCTCTGCTTCACATCAATCTATTAGAACTCAGAGCAGTGTTTCTAGCACTTCAAGCTTTTTCCAAGTCTGTTCAGAACAAAGTAGTTCAGATCAGGACAGACAATACCACCACAATGTGGTATATCAACAAGCAAGGGGGCACTCGGTCTATGGCCTTGTGCACAGAGGCAATGAAGTTGTGGTCTCTGTCCTATTCCCTGAACACCTCTCTTACAGCAGTGCACCTCCCAGGGAAGGACAATGTCCTGGCAGATGCTCTCAGCAGGATATCTCAGGGCCATCACGAATGGTCCCTGGATCCCCTGATTTTAAAGGTGATCTTCTCAGATGGGCACCCACAGATAGATCTTTTGCAGCCCCAATCACCAACTTCCTCTCTTGCTTGCAGGCCCCAGTGTTGGGCTCAGTCCCCCTGGATGCCCTAGTTCTCAATTGGGAAGGGAAGTTCCTGTATGCTTTCCTCCCTTCCCTCTCCTGTTCAAGGTGCTAGTCAAAATCAGGTCTCAACCCTACAAGGTGATTCTGATTGCTCCAGACTGGGCCAGACAGCCCTGGTACCCTCTCTTGTCGTCCTTAGCAGTCCACCTTCCCCTGTCTCTTCCCAGGAATTACAACCTGTTAACATGTGCTCAGGGGAGGGTTTGGAATCCGAATCTCAAATCTCTCAATCTCAAGGCCTGGCTCTTGAAGAGTTAGAGTTTGCTGATTTGCCCCTCTCTGAAGGTGTTCTGGATATCTTAAAGGCTTCTCAAAGCCTTCCACCAGACCTTACAATTCAAGTGGAAAAGATTTACTATATGGTGCTCTGGGAAGCATATCTCTCCAGAGTCTGCTGGCCTGCCCACAGTCCTTGACTATATGGTTCATCTCAATAGCTTGGGACTCAGACCAGCTACACTAAGAGTGCATCTGGCAGCTGTCTCTGCCTTCCTCTCAGCAGGCAAGCACTCTTCCCTTTCAGCTCATCCTGTATTTTCTAAATTTTCAAGGATTGCTGCATACCAGTCCTCCTTCAGGGACCCTGCCCTGCTTGGGACCTTAATGTTTGCATTGCTCAGCTTATGCTACACCCTTTTGAGCCTTTGTCCTCAGCAGAGCTTAAGTACTTGACTTGGAAAACTGTTTTCTTGGTGGCCATCACTTCTGCCAGATGCATAAGTGAGTTACAGGCCCTGTCAGTGGAGCCTGATTTTATCTCTTTCCATAGAGATAAGGTGGTCCTCAGGACTAACAGGAAGTTTTTGCCTAGGGTGGTTTCAGATTTCCACCTTAACCAGTCTATGTCTCTTCCTGTTTTCTTCACTGACCATTCCTCCTCTGGGGAAAGGAGGCTGCACAGTTTGGATGTGAAAAGGGCCCTTAGCTACTACATAGAGCGTACCAAGGGTCACAGGTTTGACTCCCTCCAACTGTTCCTCACTTATGGTGAGGTTGGTAAGGGAAAACCTGCCACTAAGAGATCTATTGCCAGGTGGATTGTCTCTTGCATTCAATTTTGCTATGAAAAACTAGGTAGGATCCCACCCTCAGGTCTGAGGGCTCACTCTACCAGAGGTACAGCTGCTTCCCTGGCTGCTGCCAGGGATATTCCTATCTTAGAGATTTGTCAAGCAGCCACCTGGAAAACAGTCCATACTTTTACCAAGCATTACTCTCTGGATACCCAGGCTAGGAGTGATGCTCGGTTTGGCACAGCAGTGCTTCAGAGCCTATTTCCAAAGTAGGTTCTGTCCCTCCTCCATGGAGGTACTGCTTGGTATCTGCATATGTCAGAATACAGCAAGACCTCATGTTGTTTGAAGAAAAAACTACTCACCTTAGTAATGTTGTTTCTTCTAATGGAGTCTTGCTGTATTCTGACCTCCCCCCCGCCTCCCCTCTCAGAACCTGGTTTTTGGGATGTGGGTGGGCAGCAGCAGTGTTGGCACTCGGGAGGTGCCCCCAACCCTTCTTTTCTTACCCCTTTAGTTTGGGTGTGTGGGTGCTGTGTTTTATTTTATTTTTTGGGTTTCCTGACGTGAGTCTTTGCTTTGGGACCAAAAAATCTTTTTATTATATTTAGTAGCCAGTTGGCTAGTGTAAGTTTACAGTTTCCACACAGGACACCCAGTGAGTATAGCTCATAAAAGATCTGACGGTTTGAGTTCAAACAGCAACAGACAGAGTCTCAACCGAGCTCGAGCTCAGCATTCCATGCCTGGCATGGAAAGTTAACTCTTTCATCTCTGGGGCAGTTCAAAGGTTGGACATCACTGCATATGTCAGAATACAGCAAGACTCATTAGAAGAAACAACATTACTAAGGTGAGTAATTTTTCTTCCCTACCTAATGGATAAGCTGCAGATCCTAGTTACCAACAGCCTACTTCCTCCTACCCCCCAACCCCTAGAATTGCCTAATGTCTGTCCCATGCATTCTTGAATTCCCCCACTGTTTTTGACTCCACAACCTCCTCAGGAAGGCCGTTCCATGCATCCTCTACCCTCTCCATGAAAAAATACTTCTTCACATTACCTCTGAGCCGTCCCCCTTCTATCTTCAAATTGTGCCCCCTTGTTCTTGCACATCTCTTTTTCTGAAAGATGCTACCCTCTTGGGCTTTGTTGATTCCCTTGAGGTACTTGAAAGTTTCTATCATGTCCCCCTGTCCCTCCTTTCCTCGAGGGTATACATATTACGCTCCTCAAGTCTCTCTTCATATGTTTTGTGGTGCAGACCCTGCACCATTTTACTTGGCCTCCTCTGGACTGCCTCCATCCTGTCTATGTCCTTGCAGAGACTGAGTCTCCAGAACTGCACGCAGTACTTCAGATGGGGTATCACCAGCTGTCTGTACAGAGGGATGAAAACTTCCTGTTTTCTACTGGTGATGCCTCTTCCTTACATCCCAGTATCCCCCCAGCCCTCTTTGCTGCCCTCTCACATTTGCTTTTCCACCTTTAGGTCATCTGATATGACTACCCCAGGTCCCTTTCCATTTTTGTTGTTGTTAGTATCTCACCCCCATAGTGTACCCTTCCCCTGTGTTTTTGTTTCCCAGATGCATTACTTTGCACTTCTTAGCATTGAATTTAAGCTGCCAAACATTTGACCATTCCTCCAACCTTGCAATTCCTTCTCATCCTTTCCACCCACCTTGTGTATCAACCCTGTTGCAGATCTTTGTGTTGTCTGCAAAGAGATATACTTTCCTTCCAGACCCTCTGCAATGTCACTTAAAGACATTGAAGAGGACTGTTCCTAGAAATGAACCCTGTGGTATCCCACACTGTAATGTACAGTTGCGAAGAACTTACTGTAACAGTAGATCTTCGAGAGGAGCTCTTGCAGCAGGTAATACCATTAGGACTGAAGCCATCAGGCGTCAGGACAAAAACTTGTAGCTAGCAGTACGAGGCAGGGGACTGCCCCAACGTTGGGACCGCCTGACGTCAGACGTGGTATAAAGGGGGCAGTCCCCTGGCGCCAACCCAGTTCTCCTGCCGGAGACCCGGCTATAGGAAAAAAAAAAAGGAGAACCGGGCAAGAAATCCCCACTCTGGCTGGAACTCGTGATCCCTGGTAAAAAGGATACTGGGGGATGGAGGGTGGGGAACCGGCTGCAAGAGCTCCTCTCGAAGATCTACTGTTACGGTAAGTTCTTAAGTAACTCGTACTAGCTGTCTTAGAGGGTGGAGCTCTTGCAGCAAAGTCTAAATTCGGACTGAGTCCCAAGCAGTAGAAAGGATAGGCCCAGGTCTGAAAGGGCGGTAGGCAGGTAACCCGAAGCTTAGGTGAAACAAGACCTCCTCATGAGAGGAGGCCCTGAAGGACTGCCAGTCCAAAACCTGCTCTCCTTCTGGAAGCTATATCCAGACTATAGTGTCTGATGAACGTATGGACTGAGGTCCATGTTGTGGTGGCACATATATCCGCTGAGGAAACATTCTTGAGCGCCGCGAAGGAAGAAGCCACTGCTCTGGTGGAGTGGCCCTTAATAGCATCTGGGCGTTTCCTCCCGTGATGCTGATAACAAAAAGATATGCAGTCCACCAGCCATGGGCTAGCGACTGCTTGGACACAGGAGCCTCTAACATGCGCTTAGCATAGGAGATGAACAACTGGTCCATCGACCTAGTGGAGTGAGTCCTGTGAAGGTAGAACCTAAGAACGTGGTGAATATCCAAGGTGTGCAACAGTGCTTCACCTTGGTTTGAAGCTTGGGGGTAGTACACTGGAAGGCTGATGACTTGATTGAGGGTCAGAGTGGACACCACCTTCGGCATGAACTTGGGATTGGTTCAGAAGTTCTTCTATCCTTGTGAAACGATATAAGGGTTCTTTTGTACATCAGAGCCTGGAGCTTGGGAAACCCTGACGGGGGTAATAGCTACCAACTGGTAAGGGCGTTCCAGGAAAGGAAGTGCATCTCGCCTTGCAAGCTGCGGGCTCGAAGGAGAGGAGAGTGAGCTTTTCCAAAATGAAAAGGAGATCCCAGGCAGAATGAGCGTCCCTCCTGGGGCTCTGATGCAATACCCTCGCAAAAAGGTCTTGCAGGCATCAATTGTGTTAGAGATTTATCTCCTATAGCAGCATGATGGCGGACGACACATTGAACCTTGATAGAAGAGTAACTCAGACTCAATCTAGGAGGTGGACGGAGATACTCTAGCACGTGCCTGACTGGACAACCCAAAGGATCCAGGGCTCATGCCGAAGCCCATGAGGCAGAAGCATTTCCATTTGAGAGTGTAGGTAGCCCTGGTGGAAGGCTTCCTCACCCTACCAGAATCTCTGCCACCCTGCTTGACACTCCTAGCCTCTCTTCCACTAGGACTGCAGGAGTCACGCATGCAGGTGAAGAGAGTGAAGAGCCGGATGAACAAGAGTTCCCTGATCTTGAGAGAGCAAGTGGGTGGAGAGAAGCAACTGCTAGGGTTCCTGAGATAGTTGCTGGAGCAGCGGTGCCAGATCTGTCAAGGCGACAGAGCAGCCACCAGAATCATTCTGGCTCCCTCGACGCCAATTTGAGCGTACTCTCTGCATGAGGGGAAGGTGTGAGAAACTTCCCATCCAAGAGAGGGGCAATGGGGCTCACCAGAAAACACTAGGCTCTGGAGCGAGTGAGCAAAAATTGCGTAGTTTGGCATTGAATGGGGATGCAAAGAGGTCCAACTCTGGAAAGCCCCAACTGTCAAATAGGTCATCTGTGACCTCCTGGAACAGCTCCCACTTGTGGCTGAGACAAACGGAGCGACTGAGACTGTCGGCGAGAATGTTCTGGACCCCCAGGAGGTGAACCGCAATGAGGCCCACGCTGTGTTCTACTGCCCAGTCCCACACTCTCATGGCCTCTCTGCAAAGGGGGTAAGACTGTGTTCCCCCCTTCCTTGTTGATATAAAACACCACTGGTGTGTTGTCTGACTGCACCAGAAGAGAACCCCGGGAAACTTGACTCTCAGATGCTGACACAGCATTCAGAACCACTCTCATTTCCAGGACATTGATATGCAGAGAACGTTCTGTGTCAGACCAAGTTCCTTGGGTCCCTGATCCCTTAGATGTGCCCCCCACCCTGACAGGAGGCATCCGATGTCAGGGTTTGGGATGGAGGTAGTCTGCAGAAAGGGAACCCCCTTCCAGATTGTCCCGGTGAAGCCACCATTTGAGAGAACGGTGAGCAGCTTTTGAAAGCCGGATCCGAAGATCCAGGTTGTCCACAGCTTGGTCCCACTGTGCTTTGAGGCGTCACTGCAGCATCCTCATATGAAGCCTGGCTAAAGGGACAGTGGCGATGGCCGCCACCATATGTCCCAACAGCTGCAGTACCGCTCAGGTGGGAGAAGAGGGCCTTCCCCGAAAGGTTCTCACCAGGTCCTGGAGGCGTTCTATCCTGTCCAAGGGCAGGAAGGGATGCCCTTTCCTTGTGTCAGGATAGCTCCTATGAACTGCAGCCGTTGAGATGGCTTTGGCTGAGACTTTGGCCAGTTCACCATGATCCCCAGGAAGAGAGAAAGAGCCTGCGTTTGACTGAGGCGACTGCTAGCTGCTGCCCCTCCGACTGGGCAGAGAGGAGCCAATTGTCAGGTAGGGGTAGACAAAGAGGTCTCTCCTGTGGAGGCCGCTACCACCGCCAGGCACTTCAGAAGACCCTGGGGAGCGACGAGCCGAAAGGGAGGACCCTGAACTGGAAGTGCTCTTCTCCGAGGCGGAACCGCAAGAACCTCCTGTGCTGTTTCTGGATTTTGATATGAATGAAAGCGTCCTGTATGTCAAGAGAGCACAGCCAATCGGAGTCCTGCCAATTTTAGCATGCGGAACCTCTGCTACTTGACCGAGAGATTGAGCATGCTGAGGTCCAGGATAGGATTAAGGTCTCCCGTCTTTTTGGGGACCAGGAAAAAACAGGAGTAGAAGCCCTTGCCTATCTGGGCCGGTGGAACCCTTTGAATAGCTCTCTCTTCCAGGAGCAGCGAGACCTTGGCCTGAAGGAGGCTGTGGTGGTCCGGTGGACAATGGGACATAGGGGGTGGTGGGTTGTCTGGAGGTATAGAGATGAACTCTATGGCATACCTAATCGAATGGTTTCCAGCACCGATCTGGTGATGCTGGACCACTGAAGCTGGTATGCGCAGCACCTCCCTACCTGCTCATTCCACCTGTCCCGATGGGAGGAGGGCTGGGGAATGGAAGGAGGGTTGGGAGGGGCTGGGGCCTGGATGCCTTGGATTGCTTGGGGCTCTGGGAACCTTGGGAGGGGGGCTGACCCCGTCTATGAAATCTCTTCCCTTGGGGCTGCTTGCTGGACTGGCCTTGGCGTTTGCAAAAATGACGCCGGCGGTTACCCTGCGGTTGTGACTTGTACATAGGATGTACATCCACTATCGCTTTGCCTGGTTCTTGAAGGTCCCTGACCATTTGCACCACCTCTGGACCAAAAAGCACAGGACCCTGAAACGGTGAGTCAGGATACAGTCCTGAAAGTCTTGCTGGAAGCCTGTCAGTCTGAGCCAGGACTGTCTCCTCATACAAATGCCTGATGCTGTGGCCCTAGAAGTCATGTCCACCGCATCCATAGGAACATCTAAGTGCGTGCTTTTCAACGTCTAGACCAGATTAGGAGACAAGCCAGAATCTCCTGCTTGGATTCAGAGTCTGGGAGGTCTCCCCAACTCCATGATTTTCCTTCACAAAGACTGTTGGTAGGAGATCATGTGGGCCATGAAAGTTAAGGGATCTAATAGATCAGTAGCAGGAGAAGACTTTCCTTCCCCAGCCATCAATTTTTTGAGACTGGGTGAGGAGGTTGCGAGCGGCAGTACTTGGGCTTGGTGTCTCTCCCGTGGGCAGCCGTGAGGACCAGGGCAGCATAGGTTTGCTCCACCAGGAATGGCTCTGACCTGGGAGGCTTATATAACCTATCTGCCTTTCTGGAACTGCAGAAACAGAGGAAGGAGTCCTCCAGGTAGGACGAATGACATCCTGGAAGGGCTCAATAAATGGAGGAATGACCAGCGGCTTAGGCTCCTTCTGCCCTAGGAACTTAGCTAACTGCTGGCACTCCGGGCCGAGAGCCTCCGTCTCCCACTGGTAAAAAGTCTGGATATGCCTCATTATATCGAGGAACAAACGGTCGTCTGGGGGGGAGCGTGGCGAGTCCCTGGGCTCTGGGGATGGTGGCAGAAAACCATCTCCTGAGTAATCAGAGTCCGAACCTGCATCATCAGCGGAAGAGGACGATCAGGGAGATGACGGAGATGGGGAAGGAGACCTTTTTCTGTGCTTCTTCTTAGGGGGTGGAGGAGGGTGATCCCCCGACTGATCTTTTTCCTGGAGTGGGAGGAGGACCCACGGGTGGTGGTGTGGGGACCTTATCTGGTGGCCTATAAAGGAGGTCCCCTTTGACCGTATTCCACCAAGAGGTGAATAAATTCCCGATGTCTGCCACTGGGATCACAGCCGGGGCCGGCGCTGGGCTAGATGGCCCGGGTGCCTGACCGTCAGGGGCGAGCGTCTGGGGATCAGGCACCCCATCCGGAGTGTCTGGCATCAGGACTGGAAGACTGGCATCTGAAGACCAATGTCTGGTACCCGACCGCCGATGGCCGGCATCCGGCCAGCGACCGGTGTCTGGAGGGACATCAGCTGGCATCTGTCACTTCGGGGGGTGCAGACGGCTGATCGCCATCGGCGACCTTCCCCTATCTGGTGTCGGGGGACAAGTCATCGAGGTAGGTGACCGGCTGGTAGGTCTGGTGCCAGGAGTAGGACGTACCTTCAATGGTGGAGTGGGAGTCCGAGCCCGGGTGTCCCCATGCCTACCAGAACTTTCCTCCGGGCGTTTTCTCTTTTTGGAGGAACTAGGCCTGTCCAGGGTCCTGGGCAGGCCTTCCTGAAACCCCCCTGTAGATTTGTGAGGTCTGTGAGCCAGGGAGGAGGACTGATGTCCCTTTGAGGCCGACTCCTTTTGGGCACCCTGAGAAGAGGTGTGAGTGGCCTTGGAAGAGCGGGAAAACTTCGCCGGAACCGAGCCTGACCTCTGTGAGGAAGATGACAGCGGCACGTTGGGTGTGTGGGTGCTGTGTTTTGTTATATTTTTGGGTTTCCTGACGTGAGGTCTTTGCTTGAGACAAAAATCTGTTTATTATATTTAGTAGCCAGTTGGCTGTGTGGTTACAGTTTCCACACGGACACCCAGTGAGTATAGCTCATAAAAGATCTGACAGTTTGAGTTCAAGCAGCAACAGACAGAGTCTCAACGAGCTCGAGCTCAGCATTCACATGCCTGGCAGGAAAGTTAACTCTTTCATCTCTGGGCAGTTCAAGGTTGGACATCTGCATATGTCAAATACAGCAAGACTCCATTAGAAGAAACAACATTACTAAGGTGGTAATTTTTCTTCCCTACCTAATGGATAAGCTGCAGATCCTAGTTACCAACAGCCTACTTCCTCCTACCCCCAACCCTAAATTGCCTAATGTCTGTCCCATGCATTCTTGAATTCCCCACTGTTTTGAGCTCCACAACGCCTCCTCAGGAAGGCCGTTCCATACATCCTCTACCTCTCCATGAAAAATACTTCTTCATTACCTCTGAGCCGTCCCCCTTCTATCTTCAAATTGTACCCCTTGTTCTTGCACATCTCTTTCTGAAGATGCTACCCTCTGGAAGCTACATTGGATTCCCTTATGAGGTACTTGAAAGTTTCTATCATGTCCCCTGTCCCTCCTTTCCTCGAGGGTATACATATCTAGCTCCTCAAGTCTCTCTTCATTATGTTTTGTGGTGCAGACCCTGCACCATTTGACTTGCCCTCCTGGACTGCCTCCATCCTGTCTATGTCCTTGCAGACTGAGTCTCAGAACTGCACGCAGTACTTCAGATGCAGAGTATCACCAACCTGTCTGTACAGAGGGATAGCTTCCTGTTTTCTACAGGTGATGCCTCTTCCTTACATCCCAGTATCCCCCAGCCCTCTTTGCTGCCCTCACATTTGCTTTTCCACCTTTAGGTCATCTGATATATCTCCCCAGGTCCCTTTCCATTTTTGTTGTTGTTAGTATCTCACCCCCATAAGTATACCTTCCCCTGTGTTTTTGTTTCCCAGATGCATTACTTTGCACTTCTAGCATTGAATTTAAGCTAAACATTTGACCATTCCTCCAACCTTGCCAATTCCTTCTCATCCTTTCCACCCCACCTGTGTATCAACCCTGCTGTTGCGATCTTTGTGTTGTCTGCAAAGAGATATACTTTCCTCCAGACCTCTGCAATGTCACTTAAAGACATTGAAGAGGACTAGTCTAGAAATGAACCCTGTAGTATCCACTAGTAATGTACAGTTACGTAAGAACTTACTGTAACAGTAGATCTTCGAGGAGCCTCTAGCAGGTAACCATTGGACCTGAAGCCATCAGGCGCCAGGACAAAAACTTGTAGCTAGCAGTGCGAGGCAGGGACTGCCCCAGCGTTGGGACCGCCTGGCGTCAGGCGTGGTATAAAGGGGCGTCTGGCGCCAACCAGTTCTCCTGCGGAGACCCGGCATAGGAAAAAAAAGGAGAACCGGGCAAGAAATCCCCCACTCTGGCTGGAACTCGTGATCCCTGGTAAAAAGGATACTGGGGATGGAGGTGGGAAACCGGCTGCAAGAGCTCCTCTAGAGATCTACTGTTACGGTAAGTTCTTAAGTAACTGTACTAGCTGTCTTAGAGGGTGGAGCTCTTGCAGCAAAGGTCTAAATCGGACTGAGTCCCAAGCGTTAGAAAGGATAGGCCCAGGTCTGAAAGGGCGGTAGGCAGGTAACCCGAAGCTTAGGTGAAACAAGACCTCCTCATGAGAGGAGGCCTGAAGGACTGCCAGTCCAAAACCTGCTCTCCCTCGGAAGCTATATCCAGACTATAGTGTCTGATGAACGTATGGACTGAGGTCCATGTTGTGATTAACTATATATCACTGAGGAAACATTCTTGGCGCTGATGAGAAGAAGCCACTGCTCTGGTGGAGTGGCCCTTAATAGCATCTAGGCGTTTCCTCCCGTGATGCTGATAACAAAAGATATGCAGTCCACCAGCCATGGGCTGGCGACTGCTTGGACACAAGGCCTCTAAGTAAACAGCATGGAGATGAACAACTGGTCCATCGACCTGGTGGAGTGAGTCCTGTGAGGTGGGGCTCTGAGCGTGGTGAATATCCAAGGTGTAAAACAGTGCATCACCTTGGTTTGAAAGTTAGGGCAAAGTACACTGGAAGGCTGATGACTTGATTGAGGGTCAGGTGGACACCACCTTGGCATGAACTTGGGATTGGTTCACAGGTTATTCTATCCTTGAAAAACGATATAAGGTTCTTTGTACATCAGAGCCTGGAGCTTGGGAACACTCCGGCGGGGGTAATAGCTACCACTTGGTAAGGGCGTTCCAGGAAAGGAAGTGCATCTCGCCTTGCAAGCTGCGAGGCTCAACGGAGAGGAAGTGAGCTTTTCCAAAATGAAAAGGAGATCCCAAGGCAGAATGAGCGCTCCTCATGGGGCACTGCAGTAATAACCTCGCAAAAGGTCTTGCAGGCATCAATTGTGTTAGAGATTTATCTCCTATAGCAGCAGATATGGCGAGACGCACACATGTGAACCTTGATAGAAGAGTAACTCAGACTCGTCTAGGAGGTGGACGGAGATAGCTCTAGCACGCTGCCTGACTGGACAACCCAAAGGATCCAGGGCTCATGCCGAAGCCCATAGGCAGAAGCTTTTCCATTTGGAGTGTAGGTAGCCCTAGTGGAGGCTTCCTCACCCTTCTGGAATCTCTGCCACCCTGGCCCGGCCTCTAGCCTCTCTTCCACTGGGACTGCAGGAGTCCATGCAGGTGAAGAGGTGAAGAGCCGGATGAACAAGAGTTCCCTGATCTTGAGAGCAGTGGGTGGAGAGAAGCAACTGCACTGGGTTCCTGAGATAGTTGCTGGAGCAGCGGTGCCAGATCTGTCAAGGCGACAGGCGCCACCAGAATCATTCTGGCTCCTCTGACAGCAATTTGAGCAGTACTCTCTGCATGAGGGAAGGAAGGTGTAGAAACTTCCCCATCCAAGAGAGGGGCAATGGGCTCACCAGAAAACACTAGGCTCTGGGCAGTGAGCAAAACTGCGTAGTTGGCATTGAATGGGGATGCAAAGGTCCAACTCTGAAAGCCCCAACTGTCAAATAGGTCTCTGTGACCTCCTGGAACAGTCTCCCACTTGTGGCTGAGACAAGCAGGCTGACTGAGACTGTCGTGGCGAGAATGTTCTGAGACCCCAGGAGTGAACCGCACGAGGCCCACCTGTGTTCTACCCAGTCCCCACACTCATGGCCTCTCTGCAAGGGGTAAGACTGTGTCTCCCCTTCCTTGTTGATATAAAACACCACTGGTGTGTTGTCTGACCACCAGAAGAGAACCCCGGAAACTTGACTCTCAGATGCTGACACAGCATTCAGAACCACTCTCATTTCAGGACATTGATATGCAGAGAACGTTCTGTGTCAGACCAAGTTCCTTGGGTCCGTGAATCCCTTAGATGTGCCCCCACCCTGACAGGGAGGCATCCGATGTCAGGGTTTGGGATGGAGGTAGTCTGCAGAAAGGACCCCCTTCCAGATTGTCCCGTGAAGCCACCATTTGAGAGAACGGTGGAACCGCTGAAAGCCGGATCCAAGATCCAGGTTGTCCACAGCTTGGTCCCACTGTGCTTTGAGGCGTCACTGCAGCATCCTCATATGAAGCCTGGCTAAAGGGACAGTGGCGATGGCACCACCATATGTCCCAACAGCTGCAGTGCACGCTCAGGTGGGAGAAGAGGGCCTTCCCGAAAGGTTCTCACCAGGTCCTGGGCGTTCTATCCTGTCCAAGGGCAGGAAGGGATGCCCTTTCCTTGTGTCCAGGATAGCTCCTATGAACTGCAGCCGTTGAGATGGCTTTGGCTGAGACTTTGGCCAGTTCACCATGATCCCCAGGGAAGAGAGAAAGAGCCTGCGTTTGACTGAGGCGATGCTATCTAGCTGCCCCTCCGACTGGGCAGAGAGGAGCCAATTGTCAGGTAGGGGTAGACAAAGAGGTCTCTCCTGTGGAGGCCACTACCACCGCCAGGCACTTCGTAAAGACCCTGGGGTCAACGGAGCAAAGGGAGGACCCTGAACTGGAAGTGCTCTTCTCCGAGGCGGAACCGCAAGAACCTCCTGTGCTGTTTTGGATTTGATATGAATAAGCGTCCCTGTATGTCAAGAGACACAGCAATCGAGTCCTGCCAATTTTAGCATGTGGAACCTCTGCTACTGACCGAGAGATTGAGCATGCTATGAGGTCCAGGATAGGATTAAGGTCTCCGCCTTTTTGGGGGACCACAGAAAAACAGGAGAGAAGCCCTTGCCTATCTGGGGTCGTGGAACCCTCTTGAATAGCTCTCTCTTCCAGGAGCAGCGAGACCTTGGCCTGAAGGAGGCTGTGGTGGTCCGGTGGACAATGGGACATAGGGGTGGTGGGTTGTCTGGAGGTATAGAGATGAACTCTATGGCATACCTAATCGAATGGTTTCCAGCACCCATCTGAGTGATGCTGGACCACTGAAGCTGGATAATGCAAACCCTCCCTACCTGCTCGTTTCCACCTGTCCCCGATGGGAGGAGGGCTGGGGGATGGAAGGAGGGTTGGGAGGGGCTGGGGCCCTGGATGCCTTGGATTGCTTGGGGCTCTGGGAACCTTGGGAGGGCTGACCCCGTCTATGAAAATCCTCCTCCCTGGGCTGCTTGCTGGACTGGCCTTGGCGTTTGCAAATGACGTCAAGCTGTTACCCCTGCGAAGTTGTGACTTGGTACATAGGATGTACATCCACTATCGCTTTGCCTGGTTCTTGTTGGTCCCTGACCATTTGCACCACCTCTGGACCAAAAAGCACAGGACCCTGAAACGGTGGAGTCCAGGATACAGTCCTGAAAGTCTTGCTGGAAGCCTGTCAGTCTGAGCCAGGACTGTCTCCTCATACAAATGCCTGATGCTGTGGCCCTAGAAGTCGATGTCCACCGCATCATAGGAACATCTAAGTGCGTGCTTTTCAACGTCTAGACCAGATTAGGAGCAAGCCAGAATCTCCTGCTTGGATTCAGAGTCTGGGAGGTCTCCCCAACTCCATGATTTTCCTTCACAAAGACTGTTGGTAGGAGATCATGTGGGCCATGAAGTTAAGGGATCTAATAGATCCAGTAGCAGAGAGAAGACTTTCCTTCCCCAGCCATCAATTTTTTGAGACTGGGTGAGGAGGTTGCGAGCTGCAGTACTTGGGCTTGGTGTCTCTCCCGTGGGCAGCCGTGAGGACCAGGGTCGCCTTGGGTTGCTCCACCAGGAATGGCTCTGACCTGGGAGGCTTATATAACCTATCTGCCTTTCTCGGAACTGCAGGAACAGAGGAAGGAGTCCTCCAGGTAGACAGATGACATCCTGGAGGGCTCAATAAATGGAGGAATGACCAGCGGCTTAGGCTCCTTCTGCCCTAGAAACTTAGCTAACTGCTGGCACTCCGGGCCGAGAGCCTCCGTCTCCCACTGGTAAAAAGTCTGGATATGCCTCATTATATCGAGGAACAAGCGAGTCGCCTGGGGAGCTGGCGAGTCCCTGGGCTCTGGGGATGGTGGCAGAAACCATCTCCTGAGTAATCAGAGTCGAACCTGCATCATCAGCGGAAGGGACGATCAGGGAGATGCGGAGATGGGGAAGGAGACCTTTTCTGTGCTTCTTAGGGGTGGAGGAGGGTGATCCCCGACTGATCTTTTCCTGGAGTGGGAGGAGGACCCACGGGTGGTGGTGTGGGGACCTTATCTGGTGGCCTATAAAGGAGGTCCCCTTTGACCGTATTCCACCAAGAGGTGAATAAATTCGATGTCTGCCACTGGGATCACAGCAGGGGCGGCTGGGCTGAGATGGCCCGGGTGCCTGACCGTCAGGGGCGGCGTCTGGGGATCAGGCACCCCATCCAGAGTGTCTGGCATCAGGACTGGAAGCTGGCATCTGAAGACCAATGTCTGGTACCCGACCGACGATGGCGGCATCCGGCCAGCGACCGTGTCTGGAGGACATCAGCTGGCATCTGTCGCCGGGGTGCAGGCGGCTGATCGCCATCGGCGACCTTCCCTATCTGGTGTCGGGGACAAGTCATCGAGGTAGGTGACCGCTGGTAGGTCTGGTGCCAGGAGTAGGACGTACCTTCAATGGTGGAGTGGGAGTCCGAGCCCGGTGTCCCCATGCCTACCAGAACTTTCCTCGGCGTTTTCTCTTTTGGAGGAACTAGGCCTGTCAGGGTCCTGGGCAGGCCTTCCTGAAACCGCCCCTGTAGATTTGTGAGGTCTGTGAGCCAGGAGGAACTGATGTCCCTTTGAGGCCGACTCCTTTTGGGCACCCTGAGAAGAGGTGTGGTGGCCTTGGAAGCGGGAAAACTTCGCGGAACCGAGGCCCTGACCTCTGTGAGAAGATGGCAGCCGGCACGGTTTGGCCAGGCAAGCGATAGCAGGATTTGGATCTGGCCCTATCCTTCTGCTTGTGATGCTTTTCACCCGACGTCTTAGCTCTGGAGGGGACTCTCTGGCGGGAGAGGGAGGAGCTGACTCCGGAACCTCTCTGCATCGCTGCAAGCTGCTTCTCTAACAAGAAGATTTTTAGGGTGTGAGCTTGCCTGGTGCGTGTCTTTTGATTGAAGCGTTGGCAGTGTCTGCAGGAATCCGGCTGGTGGTGAAAAATATAAACAAAGTGACTTATCTTGACGTTGATGCTGTCGACTGGCCCAGGCGTCTAAGATGGGCTCAATCGTGGTCGTGGCGGGGAAAGAAGAACTGGGGTGGCGCCGGGGCCGCCCTTTATACCACATCTGAGGTCAGGCGGGCCGGCGTTTAGAAGGTCCCTGCCTCGTACTGCTGGCTACCGTTTCCGTGGGGCCCTGACGCCTGATGGCTTCAATCCTAATGGTATTACCTGCTGCAAGAGCTCCACCCTGAAGACAGATCCCTCCTTTCTTCAAAGTGGACTCCGTTTACTATTACCCTCTGTGTCCTGTTCTCCAGCCAATTTTACCAGGTTACCATCTTGGGACCCACTCCCAGGCGGGCTGACTTGTATATTAATCTTTTGTTCGGGACTGTGTCAAATGCCTTGCTAAAGTCTATATAGGCCATGTCCACAGCCCCTCCCTGATCTACTACTTTGGTCACCCAGTCAAAGAAATCTATTATATCGTCTGAAATGACCTACCTGCTGTGAATCCATGCTGCCTTGGGTCCTGTGCCCTCTGGCCTCTAGGTACTCAACAATTCTCTCCTTCAGAAGTGATTCCATCATTTTCCCCAACACGAGTCAAACTAACAGGTCTGTAGTTTCCTGCCTCTGCCCTGCTTCTGCTTTTAAGTGAACAGAATCACATCTGCCCTCCTCCAGTCTTGGGTACCACCCCATCCTCCCATGATTTGTTAAAGAGGGTAGTCAGTGGTGTCATTAGTTCTACCCTTAGTTCTTTTTAAAATTCTGGGATGAATCCTATCAGGCCCCATTGCTTTGTCCACCTTCAGTTTTAAGAGTTCTTTCAGAACTCTTTCTTCTATGAATGGGCTGGTATCAACTTCCCCTATCCAGAGTGTTTCCGTTGTTTGGTTTAGGTACCTCCTTCTTCACTTGTGAATACTGAGCAAATATATTTGTTTATTATCTCTGCCTTTTCACAGTCACCCTCTGCCCACCTCCTCCCTTTATTAAGCCTCCTATCTCTCCCTTGGTCTTCCTTCACTCCCTGATGTACCTATAAAGGTTTTATCCCCTTCTTAACTGAGTTGGCTATCCTTCCCTCGGCTTTTGGGTCTTTGCTTTTCTGACTACCTTCCCTGCTTCCTTCCGGCTTTAACTGATACAGTTCTCTGTCCTGCTCCTTCTGTGATTCCTTGTACTTCCTGAATGCTATCTTTTCTCCCTAACCTTCCCTGCCACCTCCTTTGAGAACCATAGTGGTTTTACATCGTTTTGTTTTGTTTATTTGCTTACACAAAGGCTTGTTGCCTCAGTGATGGCAGTTTGATCATTCCCGTTGTTCTTCCACCCTCCTTCCTGACCACTTGCTAGTGCATTCCTTAGGCACTCACCCATTTTAGCAAAGTCAGCCCTCCTAAAGTCCAGGACCGTTGTCTTTGTATGGCTTGACTCTACTGCTGTGTTTATTGTGAGCCATACTGTTCGATGGTCTAGCTAGTTCCCAGATGGCTACCCACTTCTACATCTGTAGTCCTCTCTCCATCTCCATTTGAAAGTACCAGGTCTAAGATTGCTCCTCCGAGTAGGTTCCAGTACTAGTTGTCTAGGGCATGCCCCTGCAGGGCATCTAGAATAGACCCTCCTTTGATGTGTGACTGCAGTAAATGCCCTCCAGTTAACAGGGTTTAAATAATTGATTAGCAGTTTTTTTCCTGGGACAATACTAACTGTACAGAAAATATTTATATAGGTTTTCTAGAAGTGTTATGTTTGTTAAACACAGTGAGCAAGTGCTATGCATTTTCACAATGTTTTAGAACTTTATGAGCAAAAGCTAATCAATTTTAGAGTTAAATAAAACCCTGAGTTAACATCTGGCTTATTCAGATCCCCATCAACAATATCTCCCCTTTTTCTGCCATTCTAAGGATACCTTCTATCATTTCCTTGCCCATTTCCTCCCCTGAGATGGGGGTCTGTATACAACCCCTGTCTGCGGATTGTGGTGCCATTGCCTGTCTCCAAGTTGACCCATAGTGCTTTCTCTCCTCCCCATTTACCCTTAAGTTCTGTTGCTTTGATTCCTTCCCTTATGTAGAGGCTACTCCACCTCCTCTCTTTTACCCTCCCTGTCCCTCCTGTAGATAGTGTACCTGGTATGTTCACGTCCCAGTCATGGTTCTGTGTGTACCACATTTCTGTTATTGCCATGATATCCAGATGTTCCTCTTCCATCAAGACCACTAGTTCAGGAGCTTGTCACCCAGACTTCAGGCATTGGTACTCATTACTCTCCATTGTTTGATGGCTTTTCCTCTGGTAGCCTCATCCCTGCCCTTATTGACTGTGCTTTCTCCATTTACCCCAGTCTGCTCCCTACTGACAGCGTCTCTACCTTGGTCTTTGCTCATTTAGTACCCGGTTTTGGAGGGAGGCTGGGAATTCTGCTATATATCAGTGCCTCCCCTTAGCTAGCTTAAAAGCTTGCAAAAGAAGCATTTAAACCTATCACTGAGGAGAATGGTTCCTTTCCCAGACAGATGTAGACCATCGTGCCAGTACATGTGGGTATCCGTCCAAGTGGAACCCCAGTCCCGATGAAGCCAAAACCCTGTGCTCTACACAGTTTTCAAACATTCATTGAACTGCATGTGACGGAGTACCCAAGTCTCATGCATGCCATAGACAGGCAGCACCTCTGAGAAAGATACTGTATGAGCTACTTGTCTAAGGCCTCCCCAACTCCACAAACTGCTCTGCACTGCTCTAATCCATGTGTGGCCAAGTCATTTGTGTCCTAGGTGGACAATGACATCCAGCACTGTCTCCCGTGCAGCTGCTGTTGTGATCCTTAGAATCCACTTCCTGTCCCTCCAAGCATGGCCAGGCAGGCACCTTACTTCACCTTCCCTTGCCACCCCCCCAGTTCTATCCCATGGATAATTGAGTCCCCAACCAGGAGCTGCTTCTTTCCCTGCTGCATCCTGTGCCACCTTCCTGTGGGCCTCCCTTGTGACAGTTGCCAGCAACCTTGGTCTCCACCAAGGCGTCTCCAGAGAGGGAACTATGGTCCACCAGAATGGCGATGGATTGTGGAGTGGTAATGCCTGAGGGTGCTGCCATTGTTCCACTCACCCTTCCCTCCCTGAGCCCACTGTGGTCCAACTACTGCTCCTTCTTGGCAACCTCTGAGGCAGAGGTGGTGGCCCTGGTGTTCCCTGCGTGGGGGGGGGTGTGATCATGTACTCCTGTCCAGTTTGGCCTGGAGACGCCAACCTCCTCCCTCGAGCAGAGTTGCCTGCAACAGGCAGCATCTCAGCCTCAGAAAGTCCCGGAAGACTGCCACACACAGCCAGTGCATTGCACTACCCCCACATGTCTGTCTTTCTAGTTTACCCTGTGTAAATGTTTTTTTTTTTAACTGTGTGCACTTTTACTATCAATGCAGTGTGCTGTGCTGGTAAGGATATGACAGTAGTATGCCCACTAAGAAATGATGTCTGAATTCCTGGTATAAAGGTATATGTTTTTATAACTGCAGACATGCAAGGAGGAAGAAAAGACAGAAAAGCAAGGGATGGCAGAGATAGTGAGAGGCGGAGACCTGGAAACCGTCATAGTGATCAGTCAGAGGTCTTACAAGAAAATGTTGTTGTGCAAACCAGACAGAGAAGAGACAGAAAAGGAGAGGATAGAACAGACCCTTGTGTTTAAACTCTTTCTGCATAACAAATGGGGCAGAGCTCTTATCTCAGGGCCCTGTCACCCCTCCCACTCAAGTTCCCTAACTATGCAGGGGCTCTTAGCCTGAGTGACCATAACCAACACTATCAAGGAAGCCCAGGAGCAGTGTGGGCATCCTGGGAAGGAGAAATGTCCTTCGGCTGAGGTGGTGGGGCTCCACGGAATGGATGGAGAGCGCGAGCTGCGCTGAGCCGGAACAGGTTCAGGTCAGGCATGCAGCAAGGGAGCTCCTCGGGAGGGAAATGGCACCGGCTTAGGCCCAGCACCCAAAAGGAGCTGCTGCCACATGAGCTCCTCGAAGCACCATTGCAACTTGCGTGGAGCCAATCCTCCCTGAAGAGGAGTAATAGTGGCAACACCACTTTCCTGAGTGTTGAGAGTGAGACTAGTGACTCTAGTGAGAGCTTCTTGACCTCAAGCTATGGGACCTCAACCTGGACTGCCAGCAGACCAGATGGCAGGGAGAGGCAGGAACCAGTGAAGGACGCTTAGTGTCCCCTGCAAGCTTGGTGTCCTGAGGGTTAGGGACCGGTAAAGAGGGCTGATACTGACTCTGCCCTGGGACTGGAGAGGAAGACCAGAGTCCTGGAGAGGGAATTATCCCCTCATCCTGTGACAACGGTCGAGCTGGGTCGGAGGAAAACTTAAAAGCCTGGCTGGCCCACGTCTCGAAGCTGACAGGCCTGACAGGGACAACATGGGGCCAGTGGCCTGACCAAAGTGTCAGCCAAAGCTGCACTCATCGTTGAGGGTCAATGAAGCAGAAGCATGTGAATCTGGGGCCTGAGAACACTCGTGGTTCCACGACTGTGACAGGACCTTTAGCTTTCCCTGGAGTCCTTCTTGGAAGATTTAGACCCATGGAAGGGCCTTCCCTGAGGTTAGAAAGGAACTGGCATAGTCCCAAAAATGCCCCATAAAAGAGGCACCAAATCCAGTGGAACCAACACGGACACGAAGAGGAGCCTGCCACGCCCTGGGCTGCAGCTTCCTGAAAGCTGTTAACTGTTGGCGAGACCAACCAACAGGTGTCCTTGGACCGACTGAAGGATCCCCGCCGGCCGGATGTCCAAGCAAAAGTCGTGGCATACCAGTCCTCCAATGTGAAAATGTGTAAAGTGCAGGAGAGGCCACAAGCCTGGGAATCATGTTCCTGGCCTAGGCATAAACGACTTAGTGAGGGTCAGTGTGTGGCATTTTCTGTCAGCATGGACAAAGTTTGAACCCGGCGCCAACTTAGAAACAGCCGAATCCACGAGCCAAAATGGTGACAACTGCAAAGCAACCTGAAGACCAAGTACTTTGTGAAAAGAACAATATGGCCTACACAAACACAGGGCACTATGGAGGGAACCTGTCTCTTCCAGTGGAAAGGAAGATCTGTCATCATGGGGCAGTGCTGAGGAGGATACCACCCAGGTGGGCGGAGGGGCCAGTCTGAAGACCTTCTGGACAGATTTAAAGGGAAAGGAATTCTGTCAGAAGTGTGGATAGTACACCATATCCATGCTCTAGAAATCAAAACTTATACAATTAAATAAAAATAACATCCTAATGCATAGTATCGAAAAGCTGACTAGAAAATAAGAGCAACTGATGTCATGACAAGAAGCTGCATGCCCAGAGACCCAATAGAGCCACTTTTCTTTTTTTAAGGGATTATTTAGATATTTAATGCATTACCTTGTTGACGATACTTTTCTTGTTCAGTCAAGCCAATCTAAGCTGCAGCCTGCCCCTAAAAATGCATCATGAAGACATGAAGTAGGGAAGTGGTTGCAATGTAACTGATAGGCATCTAGTAGGTTTCGGAGGGGCAACAACCTTTATATGTGTTTATTTACATTTTAGGTAACTGTACTACAGCAGCTTGTGGGACTGGTATGAGTGCCAGTCAGTCGGGCTCACCAGACACTTAGAGCCTGATTCCAAAAGAGATACGCCCCAGACAATGCACTTGTGACAAACAGCAATGTTGCAAGTCGCACCTTGTGTCAGTGTTTGTAGCATTCCCTGTTCTGGTCGGTCTGTGCTGGTGAGGGAAGCAACTGTGCCAAGGGGCAGTACGTACTTCTTGTGACCAAGCGCCTGGGCATGCTAGGTCACAAGGGGCTTGCACCACAGCGAGGCTGCAACATCCACAGATTTCGGATTCTCGAAGCCCCACCATGGCGGTAGGAAGGGGTCCCGTTAGACCAGCTGGGAGGTGGTCTACACCCCTTGCGACAATGCTCCTCAAGGTAGGAAGCTGGCGGGAGGGCCCGTCTGTGGGGTCTGGGGTCAGAAGGGACAGTGGTGTACAGCAGAGGTGTTGGGTGAGCATGTGTATACTGGGAGCATGATCAGGCACCCGTGGGGTGCCAGTCTGACGCACTGCGACACTGGGAGGTGGCTAGCGTGGCTAGGACACCCCTTCTGGGTACCTAAACATCTCCCCGCATACACATGCCCTCCAACACCCTATGGTACCTACCTGTGCCCTTCTGCCCCAGGGTGCTCTAGGCATTGCAGTACGGCATGCCTAGTGGGATGGGGTGGGACGATCTGTCCATCGGGTCCGAGGTGCACCATGCGCTAGCACTAGCCTGCCATTGTGGCACGTCCCAGGTGTTGTGGCGCAGGGACCCCTGATGTTCTGGAATCAGTGCATGGTCCCTGATGCACCGGGAGGTGTTGCATCCCTAGATCGCTGGAACTTTGCAGCGATCTAAGGGCTCTTCTGAATCGGGCCCTTGAGGTTAATTGTTGAGCTGTCCCAGACAGCAACAGCTCATCCAGCTTGTCAGGGGGTTCCTGGTGGTAGCTCAGCTCCCTGATACTAGCAGCCAATCAGGAGTGCCTCAAGCTTGGGGGGTGGGTTTGTGTGAGGAATGCTAAAATCCTTGCTGAAGCAGGAGTGTTCCTACTTTGAAACAACACACTGCAGCAACTTGTGGGATTGGTGGCATGAGCTGAGCCATTCTGGCTCACTGGACACTTGGGGTTAACTGTTTGAAGCTGTCCCAGCCAACGACAGCTGGTCCAGCTTGTCAGGGGCTTCCTGGTGGTAGCTCAGCCACCCCTTGACACTAGGAGCCAATCAGGGCACCTCCATCTTGGGGTGGGACTGTGCGAGGAACACTAGAATCCTTGCTGAAACGGAGCATTCCTACTTTGAAACGACACTGCAGCAACTTGTGGACTGGTGTATGTGTGAGCTGAGCTAGTCGGGCTCACTGGACACTTGGGGCTTAACTGTTTGGAGCTGTCCCAGCAGCGACAGCTCCTCCAGCTTGCCAGGGGCTTCCTGGTGGTAGCTCAGCCCCCTGACACAAGATGCCAATTAGGCGCGCCTCTAGCCTGGGGAGGGATTTCTGAGGTGGATAAATGCAGAATCGGCTAACGTGTCCCCACACGTTAAGTGTCCCATGAGTGAGTGGAACAGTGAAGGAGTAGAACAGGTACAAGTTCGTGTCTTAGATGTCGCAGAGGAAGAGGAAAGGACGACCCAGTCTGTGGCTAAACTAGTACTTAGTTTCTGTTGTTGTTTCACCCACTGATAGGATATAGCAAAGGGGAAACCACAATAGTGAAATACTAAGGTTCATACTAGGTGCAGAACAAGAGCTAGTAGGCCAAAGGCCATAATGTTCTTATACTAGACCAAGAGGTAATATGCTAAATTATACCTGAACTGATTAGTATGTCAGATGCTGTTTAAAAACATTTTAGACTCACTCAAAACTACAGAGGTCGGAAGATTATTCCATGGTTCGACAGAACGTAACAGTAAAGAAATATTTACGGTTCTCACTTTAAAAGGTTTCCTAATTAATTGGAATGGATGACCCCTCATCTCGTAGGGAGAAGATTTTAATTGAAGGTCTAACTCAGTCATGATATAGGGGTCATGTACCACATCATACAAAACAAAAGACTGCCTCTCAGACGTCGAGTGGAGGGAGACATCAAAGTCGTTTTAACCTATGATCATACAATAAGGATTCAAGACCAGATATTTTTAGTAAATTATCTTTGTACCTTTTCAAGGATCCACAATCAGATTTTTTAAATGGGCACCATATCTGTGATGCATACTCAAGATGGGGCCCTGACATATATGACCTACATAAGGGCACAAGCACATTTTGGTCTCTAGAAATAATGTTACGAAGAATGGACCAAACAACTTTATTTGATGTGCTAATGTGCTAGCTCACAGGTGCTGTCTTCATTGACCTTACCAAGGCTTTTGACCTCGTGGATCACCCTTACTCCTGTCCACCCTCCAAGAACTTGGCTTCTCATCTCCGTCACAAGCTGGTTCAGGAGCTACTTAACAGATAGGACCCAAGCTGTCAAACTAAACTCTGCAATCTCTGGCAGCACCACTATCAACACTGGAGTGCCACAAGGTTCAATACTGGGCCCTCTCCTGTTTTCATTGTTCATTAACAACCTTCCTAGCAGCATCGTATCCTGCGCTCTCTTCTCTCGCTGATGACCTGGTCATCTATGCCAGCTCGGATAATATTGACCACTAAGCGTGTAAGCTGACCTCTGCTTTCTACACTGTTCAACACTGGCTAAACTCCCATCGCCTTATCCTGAACTCTAGCAAAACTAAAGCAATGCTTCTGGGCACGCATATAAGCTAAGATCCTGCTCTTCTCCTTTAAAATCCTGGACCTGGATGGGACCCCATTTGAGGTAGTCTACACATTCCGCTATCTTGGTATCCTACTTGACCAATCCCTGGACCTGAACCTCCACATTCAAGAAACCTGCAAAACTGTGAACTGCAAACTGGGGGCTACCTACAGAACCAGCTATATGCTTACACCTGCTACCAAGCTGGCCATTGCGGAGGAATCCTCTTTACCGCTCTTACCTACTGCGCTCCCATCCTGACTATGGCGCATAAAACTGCCATTGCAAAAAATGGGATGTCACCTACAACAATGTATGCCGGGTATGCTTCAAAGGCCCTCGGCTCAAGCATCACTGCCAACTGTATAGTGACCTTGGCTGGCTCTCCTCCGCCACCAGGCTTTACTATCTAGGCTGCCTCATGCACTCCATCATCAGAATGGACAGACCAGCATCACTAGCTGAGCTACTACAGCCCGCTTCCTCTTCTGTGAACTGAGATCATCTGATAAATCTCTCCTGAAAGTCCCCGTTGCGCACCTCAAAAGGGTCTGGTGTGTTCGGGCATACTGCCCCTCAAATGTGGAACATGCTGCCACTTGATCTAAGACATGCATCGTCGCACTACCTCTTCAAGCGTGGTACATGCAACTACCTAGCTACATCGGACCAATGTGCCTGCTATGACCCTACCTGAGCCTGTCCTACCACACCCCATTCTCCTGCCTCATCTTCCCCATGCTAGATCCCTCTCTCCAAACACTCACTCTCCTATTTCTTCCTTACCCTATCTATCTGCCGATAGCCTATATTTCCCTTATCCAACTTCTCGGTTATGTAGCCTATTGTACTATACAATGATGTGTTATATGAAATTAGCCCTTACTGTTATGCCTCTTCTCATGACTGTCTGCACCTGCCTATTGCCCTTCACACTGTTTGCCTGTAAACTGCTGTTTCAACTTGTACTGATATATATAGCTGGACGGATTTCTTATTGGGTACTGGTACAACTAAGATCTCAGCCTCTCCCTCCCTACCCTTGTAAGTACCTCCCTGGTTTGTCCAGGATTGCTAGCCTGGCTCTGCTTCCTATTGTTAGTCACCCATCCTTCCTATAATTTCCCTCTTAAACCTGTCTATCGCCGCTCCTATGCCCGCTATGGACCCGTGACAGTGGTTGACTTTTCCAGCTTCCATAGCCGCTGGACTGCGTAACCCCAAACCCCAACAGAGCACACCTCCCGCTTGATAACAGAACCGTGAGCCCGGCACTTTCCGCTACTTCGGCCGCTGAAGCTCAATCGCCGCAGAATTCACCCCAACCCCACCTTTAGACACTCTCAAGCCAGTGGCGGATCCATGAGCCCGGTTACAGATCCCAGCCTTCTGCCGAAAAGCCGTAAAGTCCCTCCGTACTAACTGAATACAGCTCCCTCGCCCGGTAACAGAACCAGGGCCGGGCACTTTCTTACCGACGCCGATGCGCATAGTTGCCGTACTTCACCTCCGACCCCGCCTTCTTGTCACATCTAGCAGGACAGTGGACCCATGAGTCCGGTTACAAGTCCCTGCTATCTGCCGAGGAAGCCGTCAGAGCTTAGTCCTAACCTGCTCTCACGGATCCTTAGCCCCTCCTCCACCATGTCCCCCTTTTCTTCCTCACACCATGTCTGCCTAGTATAATCTCTGAGGTCTGTCCTGGCACCAGTACCCGTTTTCTCCTGCTATCTGTAGAACAATGTGATATTCGTTGTACCTTGGACCTGTAACCCTGCCTCATTGTCTTTGCAACTGTACAGTTTGTTATCATCTTGAAGAATGGTCAGGGTTTGGCAGTTGAAATTAATGCAAGGAAGTGCAAGATAATGCATTTGGGGCACAAAACCCTGGCACAATATATCAGTTGGGGTGAGGATATAGCATGCACCAAGCAGGAAAGGGATCTTGGAGTTATCATCTCTGATGACCTCAAGGCAGGAAACAGTGTGACAAGGCAGCAGGTAAGCAAATAGGATGCTGGGATGCATAGGCAGGGGCATCACCAGCAGGAAAAGGGAGGTCATAATTCCACTATACAAGACACTAGTGAGGCCGCACCTGGAGTACACTGTGCAGTTCTGGAGACCTTACCTATATAAGGACATAGACAGGGTAGAGAAGGTTCAGAGGAGGGCAACAAAGATGGTGTATGGATTGCATCACAAGTCCTATGAGGACAGGTTGAAGGCACTGAACATGTACTCCCTGGAGGAGAGGAGGGAGAGAGGGATATGATAGAGACATACAAGTATCTTACAGGGAGGAACAGGTGCAGGAATGCACTATTTTAAGCGAAAAGATGTTCCAGGACTAGAGGGCATGGGATGAAGTTGGAGGGAGGACGATTCAGAGGAAAGCGTGAGGAAGAATTTCTTCACAGAACGGGTGGTGGACAAGTGGAACACCCTGCCAGAGGAAGTGGTGGGGGCTGAAACAATCACGGGATTTAAGAATGCATGGGATAGACATAAAGGAATTCTGGAGGTCAGGGTAAGGGCAACAGACTTCCTGGAAAACATAAACTGAACTTACAAACTTAAATGGGCAGACTGGGTGGGCCATAGGCCCTTATCTGCAGACACTGTCTATGTATCTATGTATCTATGTATCTTCACTATGTTTTGTTCCTGTACCTCCCGGGTTGTGCCTGAAAATAGTCACCTGTTGGCTAGTGCACTTACCGGTAAACAAAAAACAAATAAATAAATAACGGAAAGCAGATGTTTAGAATAAGTAAGATCATATGAGATGGAAATGCCTAAATCCTTCTAGTCCGTTGTGGCACTAAGTAAAAGGCCACTGATGTTGTATAAGATGGGTTATTTGAACCAAGATGCATTACCTTGCATTTAGTACTATTGAGCTGCATGCCACAAGTAATAACCAAGTAGAGATAGAATCAGAGTCCCGCTGAATAAGATCTACTTGATCTTGATTTGAACAAGGCCCCCAATCTTAACGTCATCAGTAACTTTTGTAGTGAAAGAGACACAGTTTTAGTGAAATCAGAAATAAAAACTTGAAACAAGCAGGGACCGAGGACTGAGCCTTATGGACACCGCCAATACCCTGCCAATGTTTGATAAGTTGCCATTTATTATAACTCTCTGTGTTCTGTTACATAGCCAGTTCTCAATCCAAGCTATGATAAAATGGTTGATATTTAGTTTCAGCTTAAGACTTAAAGCCCAATGCGGCATAGTATCAAAAGCCTTACTGAAATCAATAAAGATTACATCACAAGGTATTTTGTTGCCCACAAAAGAGCTAAACTGTTCATAAAAACACAGCAAGTTTGTAGTAAAACTTCTCCCTTTCTGAAACCATGTTGATCCAGATCACTAGCATCTACAGCAGGTGAGATTATATCCTTAGGAGACTCTCCAGAACTTTCAGATGGTTGAAGTTAAACTAACAGGTCTGTAGTTCTCCCAAAAAGTTTAGAATCATTTTATGTATTGGAACTACAATAGCTTCTTTCCATTCTTTGGGTATGAAATTATGTTTTATAAATAGTTCAAACAGAATTTTAAGTGGATTTGTAAGAAGATCAGCCAATAGACATAAAAGATGGTCTCTAAGTTGTCAGGTCCAGAAGAAAAAATTACTCACCTTAGTAATTGCTTTTCTTCTCATGGAGTCTTGCTATATTATAACATTAGCAGTCAGCCACTGCAGCTGAACTGCCCGGAGAGGAAGGAGTTAACTCCAGAGGATCTGGAGTTCTACAGCGTGAGGCGCTGTGCTCAAAGTTTATCTGGCAGTTTCAAATGAAACTGTCAGATCTTCATAAGCTAACATCAAAGAACAGAAAGTCTGTGTGGAAAAACTACACTAGCCCATGGCTACCTACTAGTAGTAGTAACAACAATATAAACAACAAAGAAACACCCAGAACCATAATAACAAAAATTGATGGTATTATGGTTCGTTTTACCACCCTTGACAAGCACATTATGAACCCCCCTTCCCCAAGACTCAAGTCCAGGAAGGGCAATATAAATAACCTAAATGAAAGCAACCAGATCCCTAACCCAAAGGAAAGAGGTAAAGGGATAACTACAATGGCATGACACAGTGCTTGCACTAATTCGCCACCCCTACCCAAGTAGAGGTTCTGAGAGGGGCAGGAGGGAGAGTGAAAGACATAGCAAGACTCCATGAGAAGAAAAGCATTACTAAGGTGAGTAATTTTTTCTTCAAACACCATGAAGTCTTGCTATATTATAACATTAGAGATTACACAGCAGTACCTCCATGGAGGAGGGTCAGAACCTACTTAGGAATAGGCTCTGAAGCACAGCTGTGCCAAACCGAGCATCTCTTCTGGACTGGACATCCAGGGAATAATGCTTGGTAAAGGTGTGAATTGTCTTCCAGGTAGCAGCTTGACAAACTCCAGAATGGAATGTCCTAGCAGCCGCCAGAGACGCAGCTGTACCCTGGTGGAGGGGCCTCAATCCTGAGGGGGTACTCTACCTAGTTTCTGATAACAGAATTGGATACAAGAAACAATCCACCTTGCAGTTGTTCTCTTAGTGGCAGGTTTTCCTTTGCCAACCTCGCCATAGGTAAGAAACAGTTGGAGGGATTCAACCTATGACCTCTGGTGCGCTCTAAATAGTAGCTCAAGGCTCTTTGACATCCAAGCTGTGCAGTCTCCTCTCACCTGAGGAAGAATGCTCAGTGAAAATACTGGAGAGAGAGATTGATTCAGGTGGAAACAGAAACCACCTTAGGCAAAACTTTCTATTAGTCCTAAGGACTACCTTATCTCTGTGGAAAGAGATAAAATCTTCTTCCACTGACAGGGCCTGTAACTCACTTATGCGTCTGGCAGAGGTGATAGCTACTAGAAAACGGTTTTCTGTTAATACTTGAGCTCTGCTGAAGACAGAGGCTCAAAGGGGTTGCATTAACTGAGCAATGCAAATATTCAGGTCCCAGGCGGGAGCTGGTTCTCTAAAAGGAGGGTTAGTATGAAGTAACCCTTTAAAAAACTTGGAGAACACAGGGTGAGAAGAAAGGGAGGCAGGCTTCCTGCTGACACAAAAAGCAGAGACAGCTGCCAGATGAACCTTCAGGGTAGCTGGTCTAAGGCCTAGGGAATTCAGATGGACCAAATATTCCAGAAGAATGGGAAGATCAGCAGATTCTGGGATAATCTGCCTCTCAGAGCACCAGATGGAAAACCTCTTCCACTTAGAATTATAAGTGGCTCCTAGTGGAAGGCTTCCTAGAAGCCTTTAAAATATCCATGACACCTTGAGAAAGTGTAAGTCACAATTCTAGCTCCCTCAAGAGCCAAGCCTTGAGGTGGAGGGATTTGAGGTCGCGATACACACTCTCCCTGTGCACAGGCCAGTAAGTCGTGGACTCTGGTAGGCTCAGGGCAGGTGGACTGCCAAGGACAGAAGCAGAGGGTACCAGGCTGTCTGGCCTAATCTGGGGCAATCAGAATCACTCTGCAAGGTTGAGATCTGATTTTACTAGTACCCTGAAAAGAAGAGGAAAGGGAGGAAAGGCATACAGGAACTTCCCTTTCCAGTCCAACAGAAAGGCGTCCAGAGGGACTGAGCCCAGTACTGAGGCCTGCAACAGAAAAGAGGAAGTTGATGGTTGTCTGGGGCTGCGAAAAGACCTATCTGAGGAGTGCCCCATCTGGCAAAAGACGGACCCCAGCACTTGTGGATTCAGAGCCCATTCTGTGATGGCCCTGAGAAATTCTGCTGAGGGCTCGCCAGGACATTGTCCTTCCCTGGGAGGTGAACCATCATGAGGAGGTGTTCAGGGAGTAGGCCAGAGACCATAACTTCATTGCTTCGGTGCACAAGGCTGAAGACCGAGTGCCCCTTTGCTTGTTGATGTACCATTGTGGTGGTATTGTCTGTCTTGACTTGAACCACTTTGTTCTGGACAGAATCTGAAAACACCTAAGAGCTAAAAGACAGCTCTGAGTTCCAACAGATTGATGTGGAGCAGAGATTCCTGAGGAGACCACACCCCTGGGTGGCAAGATCGCCCAGGTGAGCCCCCCACCCTAAGAGGGAGGCATCCGTGGTGAGGGTGAGGAGTGAGAAATGGGAATGAAGGGAACCCCTGTCTTAAATTGCCTGGACCTGCCACCAGTGAAGGGCTAGGATCAGAGTTTGAGTAACTGGAACCAGCTTGGTAAGGGGGTCCTTCCTTTGAGACCAATAGGCCCTCAAATGGAACTGAATGTCCCTCATCTGGAATCTTGCTCCCTGCACGACAGCTGTGGAAGCAGCCATGTGCCCAAGGAGTTGCAGAAAATGCCTGTTGGTCGAGACCCGTAGGGTAAAGGAGGATGCCAGGGCGATGAGTCTGTCCACCCTTTCCGAGGGAAGAAAAGCCCTGGCTAACCTTGTGTTCAATTTCTGCCTATGAAAGTTAGGACCTGAACCGGTTCCAGAACTGACTTTGGTAAGTTTAGCAGGAATCCCAGGGAAATGAGAAGCTGCTGGGTGACTTTGCAATGGAGTCACCTGACCTGAGACTGACCCACAATGAGCCAGTCGTCCAGGTAGGGAAACACAGCAACCCCTTGCCTTCTTAAGTGAGCCACTACTACAGCTAGACATTTTGTGAATACCCCTACCAGAGGTCAGTCAAGGGCATTGCCCTGAACTGTAGTGGCCTGAGGGCAGTTCAACCTGGAGGTACTTTCGGAGAGAAGGCCTGATCAGAACATGAAAATAGGCATCCTTGAGGTCCAGGCTAGCCAGTCCCCTGCCTTAGGGAAGGCAATATCATTGCCAGAGTCAACATTTTGAACTTTGGTTCCAAAAGATGCTTGTTCAGGTACTCTTAAATCTAGAATGGGCCTCCATTCTCCTGTCTTTGGGGTAAGAAAGATCTGACAAAGCCCTTGCCCTGATGGCAAGGAGGAACCCTTTCCACTGCTTTGCAGTCCAGAAGAGAAGAAACTCTGCTTCCAAAGCAAGGGCTTCTGAAATTTGCAGGAAAATGTCTGGCTCTCATCTTTTGGAAAGTGTTTGACAGTTGAGAATTGTGACTCGCCTAGTTACCTCCAGAACCCATCTGTCCAGTTAGGGACAGCCAGTCTGCTGAAATAGGCCAACCTGCCCCCACTGGTACAGGAGAATCGGCCCTGGGCACCCCATCAGGGTGCCTGCTTAGCAGCAGCCTTAGGCTGAGGGAGGGGACGGTCTACTTGTGCCTGCCTACCCCTGCCTCTGAAGAAACCTCTCTCTAGACAGCAGAGGAGGCTTGAAATTGGTAAAGGCCTGAAAAAGGCCTGCCCCTTCCTCTGGGAGCATGCCTTGTGGCATGGCATGCTTCTCCTTAGCCTGGGCACTTTTGTAGGTAGTTCTGTATTCATCCATCTTTTTCATATAGTTTTCTGTTTGCCCCCAAACAGAGAATTTCCCACTACAGGAAAATCCATAGCCTTGACTGGGTATCTTGGGACAGATTAGCATCTGAGCCATACCAACCCACGGAAAGCTACAGAAGTGGCCATGACCCTAGAGGAAACATCATTAACATCAACAGCAGTATGAAATTGAACTTTAGAGGCTTCAATGCCATCAGCAGCCACCTGTTCCAACTCACTAGCCAGCTGGGCATAGGGCCTGCTTGGCTAACTGCAATACTGTGTCCCACCTAGATTTCTGATATCTAGCCACATAAGCCATATAATTTGCCTGCCTGAGTCCCAAAGAAGCTGCCATATACTGCTTTCTTCGCCATGGCATCAATCTTCCGGAACTTACTCAGGAGGATGTGAGGCCAGAGGAATATTAGCCCTGTCACAGGCTGCAGCTTGTACCACACCCACATGACTACAATTGTTCAGTAAGGAAGTCTGTATCCCGAGCCTGACAAAGATATACCTTCTGTCCATTTTTTAGCTACAGGAGGGACAGAATGAGGATTTTTTAAAATCTTTGTTGTTTGCTTCCTAAATGACTTATGCAAAGGAATAGACAACCTCCTAGACTCTGGAATATCCATCATTTCCACATAATCAGGCTCCTCTTATGCTCATCCACAGCTCCTCTAAAGGAAGCTGGAGGGTTTCTGCAACCTTTTGTAAAAATAAAGAAAGAAGGGACCTAGACAGAATAGGAGGAGATTTAAAGGTCTGTCTGGAGAAATGTCCGGTTCAATGGACACATCCAGACCCTCCCAGCCACACATATATTGATCAAATTCTCCTCCCTTCCTGTGGTTCATAAAAATCCTCAACTTCAAAATCCTGAACCACTGGGACTGAACGAACCAACCTTTTACCAACTGTTGGTGGTTCTACAGATCCCTGAGACAGTGACTGGACAATCTGAATGGCTTTAGCTATCTCTGCAGCAGTTGGAGACACAATTTTGGACCCCAAACCTACTGATTTCCTTGTCTTTTCACTCGGACTGGTTCCTCTGAACCAGCCTTCCTTTTGCCCGAGGAAGTCTCGCCTCTGGTCAGAGGGCACTCCCTCTGGTCCAGTGGGTACTGGACCGGCTGGCCATCCGGATCAGCAGACTTTTGGCCTCGCCCTGAGCCGGCCCAATCTCTTTTCCAGGGTGGCTGCAGGAAATTTTACACACCTGGCAGTCTGACAGGAGGTGGTCAGCCCCAGACAATAAACACAGTGGTGTGTGGGGTCAGCCTTGGCAAAGGCCTCCCACAGACATCACAGTGTTGAAACCCAGGGCCCGGTTTTCTTTTGGGTTTCTCAGACATAATGCCAGCTCTAACTAAAACTTGCTCTTTGATGGCAGTGCTAGGAAGACACTTTTATCGGTTCCCAACCGTGTCACGGGTATTTGAAAACCGTTATAATTCTGTTTTTTTTAGAACCGATAAGAACTGGGAACTGCACCTAAAACCCATCTGTACACTTTTAAAAGTAGAAATAATCAAACCGATCGGTTCAAAATCGAACCGATAATTAATTTTCCACACAGACTTAAAATTTAGTACTTACGGTTACCAGATAGAGCTTTAAAACCGAAATGCGGTAAAATTAATGACTTTTGCCGGTTCAAATGACCGAAAATACTGCTTGAACCGAGAATGAACCAGCTGAAGGAGCTGATCTCGGAGCGACTGTTCAGTGAAGTGGAGTAAAGAATTGACAGTTTCATTTGAAACTGCCAGATAGAGTTTTGGGCACAGCTCAGCTGTAGAACTCCAGATCCTCTGGAGTTAACTCCTTCCTCTCCGGGCAGTTCAGCTGCAGTGGCTGACTGCTAATGTTATAATATAGCAAGACTTCATGGTGTTTGAACTACATTTTCCTTTTTAATGTTTTTAGTTTTTCTTTAATCATTTCTTCAGTAAACAAGACTGGAGGATCAGAATGGTTTGAATTTGACATAGGAGTAAAGGTATTTGTCTGTAGAAAAGGTTTTACAAAATTCTGTATTAAATACATTTGCCCTGGTCTTTGGGTCATAAATGAGGCTGTCTTCTTTATTTTTGGGGCCCAACCTTGCAGAAAGATTTCTTTAAAAAGTTTATGTAAGAATAAAATTGCTTAGTGTTAGACTTAGTGGCTGACAAAACTAATTTAGATTCCACTTAGATTTTGCTTTTCTAATACAAGATTTACATTTTTGACTGGCTTTTTGTAAAGCATCCAGTTAGATGTAGTCTTATTTTTTAGAACTTATGTTTTTTATTTTGTGTCTAATCAATTTCTTAATGGTATGATTCAACCATTTAGGAATTTGTTTCCGTCAGATTTTGTTTTATTTTTGAAGTATATAGTGTCCTTTAAAAAGGTAATTAAAGATATGAAAATATCCCAACACTGCTGTGGGATTGATGTAAAAGGCAGTCTGCCAATTGAAAACCTTTAAATTAAGCTTTAAATCAGACAGATTACCTTCTCATATAAATAAATGACAGAGCAATTATTATTATAAGTTAAGTAAGTCTGTAAGGTAAAAATACATTACAATTATCGCTGTTTCCTATAGGGCAGATATATTTACATCTGTAATATCCAAATTTGCACTAGTAAGGACAATGTCCAGAATATTATTTCCCTTGTAGCAGATGTAACCCATTGTTTCTATGTTAAGGCCTTAACAAGTTGTTAAGAGTTTTTCCCTAGGACTGGTAGTAGAAGATGAAATCCAATTTATATCTGAATATTAAAGTCACCAGAAATGATGACATTACCGATTTGATTTGCAGCTTCAATTTCGGATAAAATGGCATCAAATATCTGAGTACTAGAGCTTAGGGGAAGATAGCATGACCCTCAAAAGAAAGAATTCTTTATTTGTCAAAATATTTTAAGCCATATAGTTTCAGTAGGGAGGTCATGAATCTTACTGCAGTTGACATATTTACAGCATTGATGTTATTATTTATAAATACAGCAATACCCCTTTATATCCTGTCTATTTAATATATGAGAAGAAAAGCCTGTAGTTTACTGGACCAAACTGAATTATTATCTCCCCATGTTTCATATACTGTAATAATATCAATATTATTTTCAAGGACCGTAAGATGGAGTTCGTCCAATTTTTTTGTTAGACTCCTGGCATTTAAATTAAGCAATTTTAGATGTTGACTGAGAATTTACAAGTATTTAGAGATGAAGAGCCAATCTTCAACTACCCCGGAATTAGTTTAAATAATTATTAATTATGGACAAGTATTGTTTAGTCAGTAAAGCATTTCCCTGTCTACTAAGATGTAATCCGCAGAACAAAACAGTTCGGTGACTTGAAAACTCCTCCCAATGTGAAATACAGGTGATATCTTGACGCAAGCACCACTGACGTAGCCAATTATTTATCATTTTAATTTTGAGTTAAGTGTTTCAGAGTATCTTGAATGGCAGGTATCTCAGAGAAATAAATATCGCATCCGAGCTTAGTAAGTTTGTTTGTCATAGCAACAAAAGCAGATTTAATATGTTGTATAGAATCTTTCAATATGTTATTTGCACCCACATGAATAATACTAAGTGGGTTTGGATCCTGAGAGCTAAAATATTTTCAGCCATGTAAGAAAAATTACTCACAATAGTAATGTTGTTTCTTCTAATGGAGTTTTGCTATATTCAGACATAATGCAGTTAGCCCCAGCACTTGAACTGCCCCAGAGAGGAAGAGTTAACTCTATGCAGAAGCAGAGAACGTTGAGCTCGAGCTCGGTTTTCAAACCTCTGTCTGTGGTACTTCCCAGTGTAACAGCCAGATTCTTACGAGCACACTAACTAACATACTATAGTAAGGAAATTGTTCAACATATAGCCAAAGGGCAAAAGACTCTTTTGGTCCCAAAAGACTCAAGTCGAGAACCCAAAAAGGAAAGGTAGTGACAATATTTAAGTATAAAACACCAGAAAAAATAACAACAACATCCACCCCACCCAAGAGGGAGGGTACAAGGTACACCCCTGAGGTGCAACACTGTACCTACCAGCCCACTTCCCAAAAACCAGGTTCTGAGAGGAGGCGGGGGGTCTGAATACAGCAAGACTCCATTAGAAGAAACAACATTACTACGGTGAGTAATTTTTTTCTTCAAACAACATGAAGTCTTGTGTATTCAGACATAACGCAGACTACCAAGCAGTTCCCTATGGAGGAGGGAATGCAGAACTCACTTTGGGAAGAGGTTCTGCAGTACTGTTGTGTTAAACCTAGCATCACTCCTAGCCTGTATGTCTAGGGAGTAATGCTTGTAAAAAGTATGTACTGTTTTCCAGGTGGCTGCTTTACAGATCTCTAACAAAGGTATATCTCTGGCCACAGCTAGAGAAGCAGCTGTACCCCTAGTTGAATGAGCCTCAGGCCTGAATGGGCGTCTACCCAACTTGTCATAACAGAATTGTATACAAGAAACAATCCACCTGGCAATAGTTCTTTAGTGGCAGGCTTACCTTTCCCACTTCACCATAAGTGAAAACAATTGAAGACAGTCATTTGTATGTGCCTTAGTATGCTCAATGTAGTAGCTAAGGGCCCTCTTAACATCCAGACTATGTAACCTTCTTTCACCTGAAGAAGAATATTCAGTGAAAAACACAGGGGAGATATAGACTGGTTCAGATGAAAATCCGATACCACTTTGGGCAAGAACTCCTATTGGTTCTTAGGACCACTTTGTCCCTATGGAAGGAGATGAAGTCAGGTTCAACTGACAGAGCCTGTAACTCACTAATCCGCCTGGCAGAGTAATAGCTACCAGGAACACAGTTTTCCAGGTCAAGTACTTCAATTCAGCCGAAGCCAGAGGTTCAAAGGGTGGCTGCATAAGCTAAGCTATGCAGACATTAAGATCCCAAGGTAGAGTGGGCTCCTAAAGGAGGGTTAATGTGAATCAGGCCCTTGAAAAACTTTCTGAAAACAGGATGAGATGCCAGGAAGAGCCCTTCCCTGCTGAGAGGAATGCAGAGACAGCTGCTAGATGAACCTTCAGAGTGGCAGGCCCAAGGCCTAGACCATTCAGATGAACTAGATAGTCTAAGGTTGTGGAAATGCCTGCAGAATCAGGCAGGATGCCTCTGAGAGCACCAAATACTGAACCTTTTCCATTTTGAGTTGTGAGTTTTCTAGTGGAAGGTTTCCTGGAGACCTTCAGAATATCCAGAACCCTGGGAGAGATGTAGATGCTATATTCTAAATCTCTCAAGAGCCAGGCCTTGAGATTGAGAGACTGGAGATTGGGGTACCAGATCCGCCCCCTGAGAGGAGGACAGGAGATTGTGTGTCCTGGGCAGAGACAGGGACGTGACACTGACAAGGACAGCAGTAGAGGATGCCAAGGCTGTCTGGCCCAATCTGGATCCACCAGTATCACTGTGCAGGGTTGAGTCCTGATCTTGATCAGAACTCTGAACAGCAGAGGGAAGGCAAAGAGAAACCTGCCCTTCTAGTCCAAAATGAGGCATCCTGGGAACCGTCCCCAGGACTGGAAGTTTGCAACAAACAGAGGAAATTGATGATTGTCCGGTGCTGCAAAGAGATCTATCTCTGGGTGCCTCACCTGCAGAAGATGACCTTCAGGATGAGGGATCCAGGGACCATTCGTGATGTCCCTGTGAAATTCTGCTCAGAGCATCTGTTAGTACGTTGTCCTTCCCTGGAAGGTGAACTGCTACCAGAGAAGTCTGAAGAGAATAGGCCACAGACCACAGCTTCATGGCCTCTGTGCACAAGGCTGAGAACCGAGTGCCCCTGTTTGTTGATGTACCACATTGTGGTGGTGTTGTCTGTTCTGACTTGGACCACCTTGCCCTTGACTAAATCTGAGAAGCTCTGCAGGCTAGGAAAACTGCCCTGAGTTCCAGAAGATTGATATGAAGGAGAGACTCTTGTGGAGACCAGAACCCTTGAGCTGTCAGGGCTGCCAGGTGGGCTTCCCACCCTAGGAGAGAAGCATCCGTGAATTAGAACTACTGATGGACTTAAGGGAGAATAGAACCCTTGTCTGAGGTTGTCCTGGTCCAGCCACCACTGGAGGACTTGGACCAGAGTCTGAGTCATTGGAATCAGTTTGGTAGGTGAATCCTTCTTTTGAGACCAAAAGACCTTAGATGAAACTGAATGTCCTCGCCTGGAACCTTGTTTCTTGCACCACTGCCGTGGAAGCTGCCGTGTGGCCCAGGAGCTGGAGGAACTGTCTTGCTGGGCGGGAGACCTGAGGTCGAAAGGAGGAAGCGAGATCCACTAGGGCCTTCACCCTTGCCAGGAAAGGAAGGCTTTTGCTTGTACAGTGTCCAACCCTATGCCTATAAAAGTGAGAAGTTGAACTGGTTCGAGGAAAGACTTTGAAAGATTGGAAGAAACCCCAGGAGCTGAGTAGGTCCTGGGTAGTTTGAAGAGCTGACTTGACCTGTAAAGGTGACTGACCCACTAAGAGCCAGTTGTCCAGATACGGAAGATGGTGATACCTCTGTCTTCTGAGGTAAGCCACCACTACTGCAAGGCACTTTGTGAACACCCTTGGAGCTGATGTTAGGTCGAATGGCATAGCTCTGAACTGGTAATGGCCTGAAGGCAACCTCGAATCTGAGGTATTTTTTTTGGGGAGCACCTGATAGGAATATGGAAGTAGGCATCCTTGAGATCCAGAGATGCTAGCCAATCCCTGGCCTTAAAGAGGGAAGGATTATTCCCAGAGTTACCATTTTGAATTTGGGCTTTGAAATGTGTTTTTTCAAATACCTTAGGTCTAGGATGGTCGCCACTCCCTGTTTTCTTTGGGGTAAGGAAGTACCTGAGTACAGTCCTTTCCCTTGTGCTGAGTAGGAACCTCTCTATAGCTCTGAGAGCTAGAAGAGAGAAACCTCTGCCTCTAGGGCAATGGTTTCTGAGAGTGATGCAGTGGAAAAGACTTGGCCTCTTTTTCGAAATTTTTGAAGCTGAGGGTTGTCTCTGGCTTACTACTTCCAGGACCCACTTGTCTGAGGTCACAGACTTCCAGGCCTGGAAGTAGTAAGCCAGCCTGCCTCCTACTGGAAATGGGGAGTCGACCGAGCTGACACGTCAGGGTGTCTGCTTGGCAGAAGCCTTAGACTGAGAGGAGGAGGGAGCAGCTCTGCTCATCCCCTCCTGCCCCTCCCTCTGAAGAACCCCTCTGTGGGAAGGGAGAGGAGGCCTGGGCTTGGTAAAAGGCCTTTGAAAGGGCCTGCCCCTACCCTAGACTGCTGCTTGTGCGGAGTGGCTTGCCTTTCTTGGCCTGTGCACTCCTGTATGTGGTCCTGTATTCATCCATTTTCTTCATAAGCCTCTGTCTGCTCCCCAAACAGAGAGTTACCTACTACAGGAAAATCCATACCCTTAGTCTGGGTATCTGTGAAAGGCTAGTACATCTGAGCCAAGCATGTCTTCTGAGAGACACAGATGAAGCTACGACTTAGATGCCACATCACTGGAGTTCAGAGCAGCATGAAACTGCATTTGGATGCCTCAATTCCATCAGCAGCCACTCCCTCCAGCTCCTTGGCTAGCTGGGAGAGGCCTGTTTAGCCAGTTCCAGAACCGTATCCCATCTGGATTTCTTGGTACCTGGCTGTGTAGGCCATATAAGTAGCCTGCCTGAGTCCCAAAGAGGATGCCAAATACTGTTTTTTGGCCATGGCACCCACTTTCCTGGAGTCCTTATTCGGGGGTGAAGCCAAAGAAATGTTAGCCCTATCACAGGCTGCAGCCTGCACTACCCCAATATGGCTGCAATGAGTATAAAGGAACGCCAGAGCTGAGCCTAATAACAAATACCTCCTGTCCATTCTCTTATCTACAGGAGGTACTGAATTAGGGTTTGTAAAATTTTGTGTGTCTGTTTCCCCAGGGATTTATGAAGAGGGATAGACAGCCTTTGGACTCTGGGATGTCCATCATTTCACAAAATCAGGTCTTCATCCTCCTCTGCAGCTTCAACCAAGGGAAGCTGCAGGGTTTCTGCCACCTTTTGTAGAACAAAAATGTGAAGGGACTCAGACAGCCTGGGAGGAGAGACACCTGAGGGCCTGTCTGGGGAGATGTCCAGTTCAATGGGCCATCCAGACCCCTAGTCATCGTCATCATCATCATCACTGGGGTAGTCTTCGTCTGCCTCCCTCCTCATGATAAGCGTTTGGATCATAATCCGGGAGACTGATCCGACCAAACTGACCGCCTAACGGTACAGTTTAGGATGGAACCGGTCTAGCGATTGAACAATGCTAATCAGCTTTGGCTATTTAACGTCTGCGGTTGGAAGTGCGATACTGGATCGAACCGGCAGACTTATGCTTCTTTTTGATTGAACCGACCCCTCGGGGTTGGCTTCGTTGCCGGGGAGGTATCGCCTAGGTCAGCAGACACCTCCTCAGGTTCGGCCGCAACCGAACCGGGCTGGCCATCCAGATCTACGGACTTCGGCTCCCTCTCCTTCAGCCTACTCAGTCTTTTATCTAGAGTGGATTTAGGAAAGTTTTACAGATTTGGCAGTCTGACTTGAGGTGGTCAAACCCCAGACAATAAACACAGATGAGGTGGGGTCAGCCTTAGCAAAGGCCTCCCACACTCAGTACAGTGCTGAAACCCAGTGGGGCCGGTTTTCTTCTTGTTTCTCAGACATGGCCAACCTAACAAATTACCCTATTGCAGCTTTCAAGCCAGGTAATACAATAACCGTCGGTTACAAACCGTGTCACGGGCTCTTTAAAAGAACTGGCAAAAGGTCCGGTTCTTTGAAACCGATCGGTACCAGAACACCACTCTAATCCCAGAAATAAAATTAAACAGAATGTAACAGGTCGGTTCCAAACCGGACCGACCGAAAGAAACCGAGGAAAGAACAATTTCCAACTTTTTCACAGAAATAAAACACAGTCACTACCTATCTACACACTACCTGTACCATAGACAGAGGCTGGAAATCCGAAAATAACAAAAAAAATATACGGTTTAAACTGAACACTTTTACTTTTACCGAACCGAGCAGAAGAAATCTCCGGGCGACTTCACTGTTAGGCGGAGTAAAGAATCTGATGGTTACACTGGGAAGTACCACAGACAGAGGTTTGAAAACCGAGCTCAAGCTCAACGTTCTATGCTTCTGCATAGAGTTAACTCACCTCCAGGGCAGTTCAAGTGCTGGGGCTAACTGCATTACATCTGACTACAGCAAGACTTCACGTTGTTTGAAGTAATATCTTCGATCTTAGCCCCACTGAAACTGGAACATGTCCTATTGTATTTATCAGGTTCACAAACAGCCCGATTTAGGTGTTTAACAATCCACAAAGATTTGTCTCTGAGGAACTGCATCCTCCTAGGTACAGTGTAAGATATCATATGTTCTGGATTGGAAGTGACTGCGATATCTGATGAAAAGTCAATAAGGGAAGATCGTTCATCAAACTAGGGACTAAGGGAGGGAGTGTAAGTCTGTATTACCGTATTAGTGACTAAAATGCCTGGGAAAGAACTAGTACTGTTTGGGACATCAATATTGGGTCCTGAGGAGTCATTAAGTAAGGGATAGAGGGTCAAGCTATTAAATAGGGGATGTCAAATAAATCTGCCCGCCTTCTTTTTTAATTTCTAGTTTTGGACTTCTGGACACTAAACCAGTCACAGTCATCAGTACTGTTTTTCTTGACCGAGGTCGCTTTCTAACTCTTTTCTTAGGATGACCGACTAAAGGTTCATGTAAGGTATTTATAGAGGTTTGTTTATCAGTTCTAGTCAATGTAGATGGCGGTAACAATAAAAACAGGATCCCTATTTACTGGATTTAAGGTAGAAGCTGGGTTAGAAACTTCACATGTATCAAGTAAGTGTTTACATAATAAGTCTTGGCTGGATTCTAATGCTGATAGCCGTTTATAAAACATTTTATTTTAACATTGTAGGATCACATTTACAGTGTTTGTATAAATGTGGTTGTGTTTAAGGTATTATAGCTAATTATTATAACTAAGTATTGTAATAACTAATAATGTAATGGCTCAATGAAATCCTGTGCACATTCTAAACTCCCAATGCATCTCACAATTCAAAATGGCCTAAGGCAACACCTTCTTATTAGGACAGTTTGTGACTGCCACTAGGACTCTAACACCCATAATGCCCACTCACCCACACTCTCCTTCCCCTTCCTTTTACACCCACTCTTCCCTATTGCCCTATCCCTCTGTCTTCCTCTCCCTGTGCCTTTTCTCCCACTGGATCAACCTTAAACCAACATACTACCACTACCTCCCAACCTCCTAGACAAAGCCACTTCTTCTGGCTGCCCACTCGCCTCCCCTCCCTCACCTTGACTCCTCCTTGACCTCACACATAGGTGTCACACCTGTTTATCTCCTTCACATATAAACACTGTCCTTTACCCTAGTTGAATGCTCTTGATGCTGTACTATCACCATTGGTACTATGAATGACATTGTATCCTTACTGTATACTAGCTACCTACTATTCGGTATTGTATGTAAACTGTTTGTTATTGCTGTCATTGTCACTGTTTGACATGGAACCTTTGTAAAAGAGCTCTGAGCTCAAAGGTATGATCCGAATCCCTAAATAAATAGTAAAGAAATACTGTAACAAAAATCTGGGAATAGGCTAAACACACTATCTAGGTAGGGGTAAAAAAGGGTCAAAATAAGCATAACAAAACACACAGGGTAGAAAATAGATATGCTGGGAGTGGTGCAGTGCAGTGGCTGTGGGTGGCAGTTTCGAGGAAACTTTCTGGGACTGTGGTGCACCCACCTGCATGCACCTCTCTGGACTCAGGGGCTGCTTGACTCCAGGCTGAGTTGGCTAGGATTTGGGTGGCCTCTCTCCTACCCAGGGACTACCTAGTCTGCTACCACTACCTCAAAGGGTGCAAAGGAGAAGGAGGAGGAGTGACTGGACTATGGTGGGCTCAGGAAGGTTGAGGGTGGAGGGGCAAGGCACATGCCCCCTACATTACTACATACAGATTCTCACATGCTCCTGGTGGAGAGGGACTGTCCCAGGAAAGCACCTGTGGTAGTGACCAAGAGGGATGTGGGACCTCCATAACGGAGTCCCCAGGGAGGGTGTCAGAGGACCCCATAGGATGAAAAAGCAACTCCTAGTGGTGGACTCCACTGTGAGGAGATAGATCTGGGGGTAGGAAGGGGTCATAGAGGTAGGTTAAGTGCCTGCTCAGCGCCTCGGCTTGAGGGATGGAAAGCAGATCCTGAGGATTGCTAATGCAGCAGGACAGGAGGGAAAGCTCGATGTCTTTGTCCATCTAGGGACTGATGATCCGGCAGGGGATGAGGTTAGGATAGTGCAGGAGTTGTTCAGGTAGTTGGGGAGGAGTCTTAGGCAGGTAGCACGCTCAGTGACCTTTTCTGAGGTGCTACCTATCTACAACAGTGGGGTGGATAGGGTAACACGTACTCAAGAGCTTTGAATCAATGGCTGACATGGAGGCAGCGGAGGATTCAGCTACATAGGGGACTAGTGTCCCACTTGGAGGGATAAAGACCTATACAAGGGAGATGGCCTGCATCCATTCAGGAGGGGAACACAAGTCCTTAATGAGCCATTTAAATGTTACATAGGTGAATATTTAAACTAGTGGGGGTGGGGGTGGCAGAAGGAAGACATAGACTGTCCCCACCCCGCTAGCTGAAGTAGTCAGTAGGAGAACCATAGGGATAGTAAATCCTCAAGGGTACCTGATAACAAGAGAAACGAAATGGTAGGTATAAATAGGGATGGAAATAAGGAGAGAGTGGGTAAAGAAAGAAGGCAAAAGGAAAAGCGGGTTGGCAAGCAGGGTAGTAGCAGTATGTGGAAGGCCTTGTGTGCAAATGCTAGAAGTCTTGGGAATAAGATCCTGACCTAGTGACCATTATGACTGAGGCTGATCTAGACACCATCACCATTACTGAGTCATGGTGCAATGAAACCATGACTGGGATTTAGCCATAACAGGATATACGCTGTTCAAGAAGGACAAGGTGGGTAAGAAAAGGGGAGGAGTTGCTCTTTACATGAGGGATAGCATAAAAGCAACAGAGATGCAGAGGAATACATGGAGGGATGAAAATTCTGTGGGTCACCCTAGAAAGGGGAATGGAGCCACTATTCACACTGGAGTAATCTACAGACCTCCGGCACGAGGGGAGGAGACGAACAAGGTTCTGGCAGAAGCAATCCAAAAATGGCTAATAAAGGGAGGTGCTGCTGGTGGGAGACTTCAATATGCCTAAGGTAGACTGGAGCATCCCAGCTGCAGCTTCAGGTAGGAGTAGGGACATCCTGGACTCCCTGCAGGGGGGCATTCCTCAGACAACCAGTAGAGGAGCCCACTCGTGAAGGAGCAATATCGGACCTTGTGCTCACCAATGGGGACAGTATTGCAGATGACATGGTGGTGGTCACCTGGGAGCAGTGATCACCATATGGTATGGTTCAATATAAGAACTGTGTCAGAAGTGAACCACACTAATGCAAGGGTCCTGGATTTCAGGAGGCCAATTATACAATAATGGGAGAATAACTCAGGGATGCCTTGGCAGGGTGGGAGGACTTGGATGGAGTGAAGGAACAGTGGGTGAAGCTAAAAGGGCCATTGTGAAGGAACAAACCTCTGCATCAGGCAGGTAAGCAAAAGGAAAAGGAGATCGCTATAGTTCTCAAAGGAGGTGGCTGGGAGGTAAGGACAAAAAGCTAGCATTCAGGAGGCATAAGAAGACACAGAGAGAGGAGGATAGGGAGACGTATCAAGAGAAGCAGAGGAGGCAGGGAAAGCAGTCAGGAGCGCAAAGGCGCAAACAGAGGAGAAGATAGCACAGGCAGTAAAGAAAGGGACAAGACATTTTCAGGTATGTTAGCAAAAGGAGAAAGACCAGGGAGGGATTGTAAGGCTAAGGAGGAAGGGAGGGATTGTGTGGAAGGGACAAGGAAAATCATACATTCTGAACAATTATTTTGTTCAGTTTTCACAAATGAAAGGGATGGTGAGGGACCACAGATCTGGTCAGGGGCATCAAAGGAAGGGCGTGGACAGTAGTCTATTTACAGAGGAGAGAGTCCTGAAAGAACTTGCAAATCTTAAGGTGGACAAGACAGTGGGCCAGACAGGATAACATCCAAGGTGTTTGAGGAAGCTCAGGGAAGTGCTGACTGCACGTCTGACAGTCCTATTCAACCACTCACTGGAAACGGGAGTGGTCCCGGTAGACTGGAGGAGGGCAGATGTAGTACCACTTTACAAAAGTGGGAGCAGGCAGGAGGCTGGCAATTACAGGCCGTGTCAGCATGACTTCAGTGGTGGGGAAATTAATGGAATCACTACTGAAAGAAAGGATTGGGGAATATCTTGAATCCAGTGGCTTACAATATCTGAGGCAGCATGATTTCACTAGGGAAGGTCATATCAAACTAATCTTATAGATTTCTTTGACAGGGTAACCAGGAAGTAGATCAGAGTGGAGCAGTGGGTGTGGCCTACCTAGATTTCAGGAAAGCCTTCAACACTGTTCCACATAGGAGACTCATAAACAAGCTGGGCAGCCTAGAAATGGGAATAAAAGTGGTAAACTGGGTAAAAAATTGGTTGGAGGACAGGCGACAGAGGGTAGTGGTAAATGGAGTTCACTCTGAGGAAGGGTGACTAGAGGGTGCTGCAAGTTTCAGTACTGCAACCAGTCCTCTTTAATACCTTTATAAGCAACATTGCAGAGGGACTAGAATGGAAGGTAGCTCTTTTTGCAGATGACACAAAATCTGCAATAAAGTGGACACTCGGGTGGGGGATGTGTGTGGAAAATAATAGAGAACTAGGTAAGCTTGATGAGTGGTCTAGAAAGTGGCAACTCAGTTTCAATGCAAAAATGAAAAATCATGCACTTGGGCGTAGAAATCCAGGGTCAGAGTACAAAATGGGGTGTGTGGTACTGGCAACCACCAAACAGGAAAGAGACCTGGTGCATCTTATCTGATGACCTAAAGGTGGAAAAACAGTGTGACAAGGCAGTGGGAGAGCCTGTGGGATGGCTAGGTGCATAGGAGGGGTATCACCAGCAGAAAGAGGGAGGTAGTGTGGTGATACCTGGTGTACAGAAACACAGAAACATAGAATTTGACGGCAGATAAGGACCGCTTGGCCCACCCAGTCTGCCCATTTCCTACCTAATGGATAAGCTGCAGATCCTAGTTAACCAGCAGCCTACTTCTTCCTACCCCTACGCCCTAGAATTGCCTTATGACTGTCCCATGCATGCTTGAATTCCACCACTGTTTTGACTCCACAACCTCCTCCAGAAGGCCGCTCCATGCATCCACAACCCTCTGTGAAAAAATACTCTTAAATTACCTCTGAGCTGCCCCTCATCTTCAAATTGTGCCCCTTGTTCTTGCACACCCCTTTTTTGAAAGATGCTACCCTCTTGGACTTTGTTGATTCCCTTGAGGTACTTGAAAGTTTCTATCATGTCCCCCCTCTCCCACCTTTCCTTGAGGCTATACATATTAAGCTCCTTAAGTCTCTCTTCATATGTCTTCGGTGCAGACCCTGCACCATTTTAGATGCCCTCCTCTGGACAGCTTCTATCCTGTCTATGTCTTATGGGAGATTGGGTCTTCAGAACTGCACGAGTACTCCAGATGGGGTCTCACCAGCTGTCTGTACAGAGGGATAATAACTTCCTGTTTTCTACTGGTGATGCCTCTCCCTATGCATCCCAGTATCCCCCAGCCCTCCTTGCTGCCCTCTCACACTGCTTGCCCACCTTTAGGTCATCTGATATGACTACCCCAGGTCCCTTTCCATTTTGTTGTTGTTAGTATCTCACCCCCATTGTGTACTCTTCCCTGGGTTTTGTTTCCCAGGTGCATTACCTGCACTTTTAGCATTGAATCTAAGCTGCCATACATTTGACCATTCCTCTAACCTTGCCAAGTCCCTTCTTATCCTTTCCACCCCACCTTGTGCATCAACTCTGTTGCAGATCTTTGTGTCATCTGCAAAGAAACATACTTTTCCTTCCAGTCCCTCTGCAATGTCGCTTATAAAGACACTGAAGAGGACCGGTCCTAATACTGAACCCCGCGGTATCCCACTAGTAACCCCTTTCTGCAGAGTGGACTCCATTTACTATTACCTCTGTGTCCTATTCTCCAGCCAATTCTTTACCCAGGCTGTCATCTTGGGACCCACTCCCAGGCTGGCTAACTTATATATTAATCTTTTGTGTAGGACTGTGTCAAATGCCTTGCTAAAGTCTAGGTAGGCCATGTCCACAGCCCTCCCTGATCTACTACTTTGGTCACCCAGTCAAAGAAATCTATCAGATTCGTCTGGCATGACCTTCCCGCCAGAATCCATGCTGCCTTGGGACCTGTGCCCTCTGGCCTCTAGATACTGACAATTCTTTCCTTCAGAAGTGATTCCATCATTTTCCTATCACTGAGGTTAAACTAACAGGTCTGTAGTTTCCTGCTTCTGCCTTGCTCCCACTTTTGTGAAGGGGAATCACATCTGCCCTCCTCCAGTCCTCGGGTACCACCCCATCCTCTCATGATTTGTTAAAGAGGGTAGTCAGTGGTGTCACTAGTTCTACCCTTAGTTCTTTTAGAATTCTGGGATGAATCCCATCAGGCCCCATTGCTTTGTTCACCTTCAGTTTTAAGAGTTCTTCAGAACCCTTTCTTCTGTAAATGGGCTGGTATCAACTTCTGTATCCAGAGTGTTTCTACTGCTTGTTTAGGTACCTCCTCCTCTTCATTTGTAAATACGGAGCAAAATATTTGTTTAGTATCTCTGCCTTTTCACAGTCACCCTCTGCCCACCCTCCTCCCCTTTATTAAGCCTCACTATCCTCCCTGGTCTTCCTTCGCTCCCTGATGTACCTATAAAGGTTTTATCCCACTCTAACTGAGTTGGCTATCTTTTTCCTCGGTTTGGGCCTTTGCTGTTCTGACTGCCTTCCCAGCTTCCTTTGCTTTAACTGATACAGTTCTCTGTCCTGCTCCTTCTGTGATTCCTTGTACTTCCTGAATGCTTTCTTTCTTGAACTTTCACTGCCACTTCCTTTGAGAACCATAGTGGTTTCTTACATTGTTTCGTTTTGTTTGTTTCACACAAGGCTTGTTACCTCTGTGATGGCAGTTTTATTATTCCCCATTGTTCTTCTCCACCCTCCTTCCTGCCCATTTGCTAATGCATTCCTTAGGCACTCACCCATTTTACAAAGTCAGCCCTCCTAAAGTCCAATACTTTTGCCTTTGTATGGCTTGATTCTATTGCTGTGTTTATTGTGAACCATACTGTTCGATTGTCGCTAGTTCCCAGATGGCTACCCACTTCTACATCTGTGATCCTCTCTCCATCTCCATTTGAGAGAACCAGGTCTAAGATTGCTCCTCTCGAGTGGGCTCCAATACTAGTTGACTAAGGCATG